>JAFIRS010003896.1:0-109384 GCA_018342105.1 Gonioctena quinquepunctata | reverse complement strand
CCCTTTTATGTTTGCTGTGAGTACTAACTTTTTGAAAGCATTTCTTTCCCATTTGAAGGTTGTAGAATTTTTTGGTTTTAAATTTTCGTCTGTTCTTGTTTTTAAAAAAGGTTTTCACGACGTTTCGAATGCTTGTATCTGCAATCGTCTTCAGGTGAATACTGAATTCGAAACGTCATGGAAACCTTTTAAATACATTAAGACGATGGACGTCCGAAACGATAGTAATCATTTCATTCTGTTACTCGATTGGTCAGGTTTGCTGCAGTCTCCTCTTGGACTATTACGTATAGTACCCCAACATCCCCTTCACCCCCCCTCATCGGTCCTCCTCAAATACCAAACAATACAGAATGCCGTATCTAGCAATATATGATCTAAGATGTACATCTTTGGGATATAAGATATCGGATTTCATAATGTACTGCTATCAAATAGGTGATTTTTTGACCTATTATCGTCAAATTGATATACTATTAAACACAGATTCAGTTGTTTCCATCAAATTGAAAAAAAGAAAAGACTGATCAAGAATTTTTTTCTAAAACCAAACCTACGACAAATTAAAGAAAAATTTTTATTATTTTTGATCTCATTTGGGGCCCCAAAAAAATTCCTGGGAGAAATTCCATGGGCGTACAAAATGAATTAGTAAAAGGATACAAAAATGAAACCTGTATTTGATAGAAATCGCCATAATTTCCCCTTTCCGCTACTGGAAAGATTTACCCCAGACCCGGGCATTTTCGCATGGCACCAGTAAACAGAACTGAATAAACTACACTTGATATTCACTTATCAACCTAACAAACGTAACCTTTCAATCGCTGCATGTCATGACACTGCTGCACACGATGACAATCGTGTCCACTCGTTATTTCCCCCTCACTACCTACCATTGTGCTGTCTCAATGGACTACCTAAGTCTGACGTCAAAAGTGGGTGGAGCTTAGCGAATCTTTCCAAACAATTCAGGCATTTTTACCCTTTTTAATGATTTTATTATCATTATCGAGGACTTCATTTATAGAGGACACTTTAAAACATGTTTTAAAGCCATTCATATCTGAAAGATGATGAGTAACTTTTTTTTCAATTAAAAAAAATAACATAACCTCAACAAAAAAAATTCCCTTGAATTTTCATCTAAATCCTTAATACCTGACTGACACCTACTCAAAAATATACACAATTATCCTTATTACCAATGGAAGCAGGAACAATGAACATATAAATAATTTCTTATGGCGTTTTAACATGTAAAATCGATTTGTTTGGAAAAGTTCGCTAAGCTCCGCCTACATGTGACGAGAGTCCATACTGAGTGTGGGAATTCAAAATAACGGATACTCCCTCAGGTGTCGATTTTTGAAACTATACATAAGTACATTGTTTACTTTTCGAAACATTAATGTTTATATGATTTTAGCCATTGTATACCTAAAACTTGTCGAATCTTTTTGTGATCGTTGAAAATAAATTTCCCTATTTTACCTGGTGACTATTGTACGTCCTCGAGTGAAAATATGAGTTATTGAGTTCAAATCATTATTGTTGTGTACCTCAATGTAACTCTTGGCAAAACGGTATCGTTGTGCTGGAATGAGTTTTCAACATTTTCCGTGAAAAAATTAACGTAACGTACTGGAGCAGGCTAATCTAGCATTGAGCGAGTATATATACAGACGATGGGCTCTTGAAGAAGAATACAGTCCCCTCCCAAAATCTTCCTGTATCGTCTGTGGCCAAGAAAAAAGGTGAAAAAGAACCTTCAAAGAAATACAACATACCGAAAATAATTCATATAGTATGGAAAAAGAGTGACTATATATGTATATCTAGGGGATAAGGACACATTGTTTACTTTTCGAAACATTAATGTTTATATGATTTCAGCCATTGTTTAAAACTTGTCGAATCTCTTGTGATTGTTGACATTCAATGAAATTATGGTTTACCTGGTAAATATTCTGTTGACTATTGAACGTTCTCGAGTGAAAAAATTCGTGATTTCAGTTCAAATCCTTATTGTTGTGTACCTCAATGCGACTCTTGGGCAAAACGCCTTATTCAAATACAAGCTCACGAGACCATAACAGCCCTTCGGGCCCATTCTAACGGTATGCCGATGATTTTCCGAGGTTTTTTTTAATTTTATTCCAAAAAACATGCCAGCAAAATTCAATCACTATCCCACGGTCTAAAATATATACTAAACCATTCTAGACCGTTCACTCATCACTTGATTGATATTAGGAATACATGACAGACAGACAACTCTTGGAGAAATTATTTCAGTTCCAGTCCTAATCTAATCTAATTGATTTGTGAAAAAAGTCCATCGTATCTCGAAGTGGAGTGGAATGTTCCAAGAAAACTCTTAGTCATACCCCACAATGTTTATTAACCTTTTAAATAGGGGGGGTACATGTTTCGGGCCTTCAGTAAACTCTTTTTTTCACTTCACTTCCTTTCTTAGGGGGAAGTTTCCTATGATGTTGGGAAAAGTTTTGAATAGACACAATAAATATATCATCATGTCATTTTACACTTTCCACACTCTATCGATAACTTTTTTAACACTAAAGATAACAGTCCCTTACATAACAGGTCTGGGGTTTACACGATTTCTTGTCCATTCCCAACGTGCAATGCTCAATATATCGGTCAGAGTGGAAGAAAGATCATTACCAGAGTCATGGAACATGTCAAGATTATCGAAAACATCCCCGGGACCAACCTAGTGATGTAACGAATGTATCGTATTCGCTAATTCTAAATTTCGCATCCGCATTCGCAAAATTCATGCGAATATGTACGTCAGAAAAATAGATATTGTGTAAAAAATATTGGGTACTTAAATAAAACGGAAAAATATTAATTTGAAATCATTTTTATTAGAAAATCTCTTTCCTTGTAACGTAACTTTACATTCCAACGCAATCATTTCACTTATTGATTTATCAACTGCCAAGTACCTCACATATTTATTATTCCACTGTTTCATTTTTTCGGCATATTCTTGAAGCGACATCTGTTAAATGTCAGATTTTTTGTGGGAAGATGATGAAAGTTCAAGTCTATTTGTTGCATCCTGTTTCCTTTTTCGCATTTTTTCAATTCAGAAAACTTGGTTTTATGTTTTGACTTCAGATGATTTCTAATAGCCTTTGTTGTTCTTTTTTTAGAGATCTTACATCTAGCTCGTTCAGCATCGCAAAGCGTAAAATGAGTCCATATTTCACTAGAAACTGATTTACTCATGTTAAAAAATCGCTAATCACTCTCTTACCTCTAACCTCAGAATTTATAAATCGATAGGTTAACAAACAACCATCAGCTTTTTTCGGATCAGCTCAGCAATTCTCGGAATAAAATGTAATCGATGACAATTGTGTGCGTGCGATTCGCGCCAGATTTAAAAATTGAATATTTGCACTCGCATTCGTAATCGCGAATGCTGACAAAATTATATTCGTTACATCACCAGTACCAACATTCTCCAAGCTAACACAAAAAAAGTTCTTTCGCTAATCATACATGTATGGGATAAATTAATTTTTAGCGTTATTATGTATTTGTTTGAAAAAACCTGAACCAAGTCTATTTCTATTGTCAATTTGACAATTTACAGTAAGAAAATATTACCCCATTTTACTACCCCTTCTGAATTATGAGCATCCCCTCAAAAACTTCAAAGGAGAAGGGGGGTCGTGTGGTACCTTGTTCGAAAGGGATTTTCATTTTCTGTTCAGCAATATTGAGTTTTCTAAATTTGGTGCAATCATATCTGAGAAAATTTATTTTGAAAATGTAAAATTTTGATACTTTACGTAGAATGGAGGAAATAATGTCACATATTGTTTAGGAAGTATTTTTCAATTTATTTTACAATTAAATTGAATGTTCAAAATGACCACCATTCACTTCTTGACAATAAGCAAGTCGATCTTGGAATACTCGTACAATATTTTGTGGGACCTCAGGGGTTATGTTGTTAATTTCTTTCGTTAGCCCAACTTTTAAATCTGCAATATTGTCTGGTCTATTGTAATATACTTTTGATTTTAAATAACCCCATAAGAAATAATCATGTATTTTCTTATCTGTTTTGCTAAACGTTAGGAAAAAGTCGTTTAAGACACCAAAAAATTATTAACAAAACCCACATAAATAATGTTATGTCAATCTAGTAGACTACTGTTATTTTGATATTTATAACTTGCTGACACACATCAGTGTATTGAAAAATATTTGTGTGTGTATCTGATTCAACTATGTCTCATTTATCCGAAACTCAAAGAATATACATTTTAGTTATGATTGGATGCGGTATAAAACAAGAACTCAAAAGGAAGTTTGTGAAATGTTTAATAATGAATACCCTGGTCAACACGCGTCACAGTCTACAGTTAGCAAAATAACAACAAAATTTCGTGAAACTGGACATGTAAAAACTATTCAAAAACCAGGTCGAAATGTTGAATTGGATAAGGAAAAAAGTTAGATGTAGGTAACTGTTAGCGATTGAGGAAAATCCGCAAATGACAACTTGCCGCCGACAATGATGCCAGTAAATCATCGATATTGAGAGCTTTACATAAAGAAAAATACCATCCTTAAAAAGTTCAGTAGGTTCAGGAGTTAAATGAGGATGATCCTGATAGAAGGCAACAATTCTGTGTAATGGAAGCAGATTTGCAGTTCATAAACACAATTGTTTTTTCTGATGAAGCTATTTTTTATTTGAATGGAAGGGTTAATAGACAAAACTGTAGATATTGGAGCAGATAAAACCCTTGGTTTGTGATTACAACAATATCCTAAAAAAGTGAACGTTTGTAGGTTCAGGAGTTAAATGAGGATGATCCTGATTTCTATCCTTCTGGCAACAATTCTGTGAACTGATGATGGACAGAATGGAAGCAGATTTGCAGTTCATAAACAAAATTGTTTTTTCTGATGAAGCTATTTTTTATTTGAATGGAAGGGTTAATAGACAAAACTGTAGATATTGGAGCAGATAAAATCCTCATTGGATTTGTGATGCTCACACACAATATCCTAAAAAAGTGAACGTTTGTAGGTTCAGGAGTTAAATGAGGATGATCCTGATAGAAGGAAACAATTCTGTGAACTGATGACGAACAGAATGGAAGCAGAATTGTTTTTTCTGATGAAGCTATTTTTTATTTGAATGGAAGGGTTAATAGACAAAACTGTAGATATTGGAGCAGAGAAAATCCTCATTGGATTTGTGAGGCTCACACACAATATCCTAAAAAAGTGAACGTTTGGGCTGGTATGATTAACAACAAAATTATTAGCCCTTATTTTTTTGAAGGCACAATTAATGGTGAGGTTTATCTAGATTTTTTGATGAACATTTTACAGTCTACATTAAAAACACTTTTTCCTAATGTTAATGATCCAAAAGCAATAGATAGATCAATTTGGTACCAACAAGACGGAGTTCCACCGCATTACAAACGTATTGTTAGAGATTATTTGATTATTTTTCCCAATAGGATTGGAAGACGTGGAACGAGTGAATGGCCGCGTAGATCCCCCGATTTGACTCCTCTGTATTACTTCTTATGGGGTTATTCAAAATCCAAAGTATATTTCAATAGACCAGACAATTGCAGATTTAAAGGTTAGGATAACGGAAGAAATTAACAACATAACCCCTGAGGTCCTATAAAATGTTGTACGAGAATTCCAAGATCGACTTGCTTATTGTCAAGAAGTGAATGGTGGTAATTTTGAACATTAAATTTAATTGTAAAATACTTCCTAAACATTATGTGACATTATTTCCTTCAATCTACGTAAAGTATCAAAATTTTACATTTTCAAAATAAATTTTCTTAGTAATGATTGCACCAAATTTGAAAAACTTAATATTGCTGAACAAAGAATGAAAATCCGTTTCGAACAAGGTGTCACACGACTCTCATTTAAAATATTTGAGGGGGTGCTCATAATTCAGAGGGGGTAACATTTTCATACTGTAAATTGTCAAATTGACAATAGAAATCGACTTGTTTCAGGTTTTTTTAAACAAATACATAATAACGCTAAAAATGAATTTATTCCATACCTATGGACCGCACTGTATAATCAATTCGGAACACAATTTTCAAATCGATGAAGACCTAAAAATCTTACGCTCTATCCGAGCTGGCGGACAGCGCTGGACTGGCACGAAAAAGTGTTTACACGGAGCCACTATCATGCCAGCGCTGGCGTACCAGTAAGACTGGCGCCAGCTACTGGATACGTATGAATCAGCCTCAATGGATACTTCATACTTTCAAATTCCCGAATCCAGCCATTCTGGAATTTTTGTTAGGTCAATATCTCTATTGATTGTACTTTCATTGGTTTTATTATCCGATAAAAGCAGATTATAAATAAACAGGTATTTCATGTCAGATTCAGATCGTTTATAACAAGATCAAGATCGAAACTGAGATGTCTAAAAACCATGGTGTATTCACTTATACCTGTAAAATATTGGGACAAACTGGGGGACACCAGCCCACTTGATAAAGGGAGTTATCTAGAGTTTCAGATGGCGCTGAACTGACTTAAAGACCACACAGGGTGTTTTTGTGATTTGTGTCTCTGATCCTTTCTGTGATTGTGCTTTTGTCGACTTTAAGGTTATGTCAATTCGTTGTGAAATATTCTGAGATCACAACAAACTATTCCATCTACTTATGTCAGTGTTATATAGAATGTTCGAAAAGTGTTCCGAAATAATTCTAATTATGAACAATTGTAGTGCGTTAATTTTGTATGCTTAATTTTCTATTGATACGGCTCCACCGAGTTGGTACTTATGTATTTCTGTCCCATGGACACAAATTCAAAGTCGGTGCTTGTTCAAAATGTATGTGTATAGTGGAAAAGTCCTATCAAATTTCATAAATTATAATTAAGATGTTTTGAACGTTTCTTATTGCTAAAAATAGGCGGAAAAGGGGCTTTTCTTGATCTTTGAACCTACGGAAGTATTTGAGAACGACGCGTTTTGAATTTGTGTTCCTGGGGCAAAATACGTACACCAATCGGCAAAACTCAACTCGACGGAGCCATATCAACAATTAATTTGAACAATCCCGCTTTGCTTGAGAAGTTGAATTTTATATCATTTTCTCTGTTCAAAATATTCAGACGTGTCTCAGGAAAGAACTTACATGTTTTTTATAATTTTCAGAAAATGACATGATGTCTCTACTCCGCAAAAACTTCTTTAATTACTTCTTTTTCAAAATAAATTTGCACAGATTGATGAATAAAAGGAATACCAAAATTTCCCGTAAGATTATGTGAAGTGTTGGATAATCCTACTCTGTTCAATTTGCAGTATTATCAGGTAAAAAAATTAGGATTTTGTTGTTTTGTGTGGTATTTGTTATTCTATTTTGAGGGTAGCCAATTCTTTCTCTTTTATTCTGGAAACAGCAAATGATCAGAAAAACTTGATTTCAATTTTTGACATAGAATTCATCATTGAATAACAAATCCAATCTCATGGTTTTCATGCTTTTCGCAATGAATTAAAAATAGAATTTAGAATGAGAAAACGCTTCGGGTATTTTCGTATTTGCAAGATAAATAAAATAATTATGTTTTTGGGTAGGATTAAATATATTATGACTAGATTGTCAAAAAATTGATTCCGAGATTCCATTAATTGAAATATTTTCATGTTATATATATTTTTATGGTGATCACTGCATTCGATGTTATCTCATTGAAAGCAGTATGTGTATTCCATTGTTCATAATTATTGTCCACATTTATTTTGGAATATAAGTTGATTGATAATTATGAATATACAATAGACAGGAAAATCCTTTAATAAGTGATGATATCGAAATAGATAAATATGTATGTGCTAGTAATTTCAAGAAGGAAAATAATTGGAGAAATTCGACATACCTACATGATGGATCTACAATTACAAAGGACGTTTGCTCATGATAAAAATCCTATGATGGAGCGGATAATGCTTTTATGAAGTGCTGTAAATCACATACAATTACTCAATTTAGCTTTCAAACCAATACAAGTACGGGAGATGCAATCTCTTTCGCTTTCTGAAAAATCTATATTTTAGTCCGAAGGAAGTGAGCGCTGCAGTGTTTTGCGACATGTCTAAAGCTTTTGAGTGTTACGTGAGCTTTATCTCTACAGCTTCAGAAGACTTCAATTAGTTCGAATCCTATCTGGGTGAAAGAACCTCTCAGCTTTTGGGCAAATTGGCAAACAACACAACTATCTTATCGCAAGAACTCAAATTACCTTCACAGTGAAATGACTCGAATATGTATAAATTAATTTGTATCCTCTCTGAACTACCTTTGCCCATTGTAATAATTTTTTTCAACTTGTGATTGTAATGTATCTAGTAACTAGCAAGTCAAATATTTTTATGATTACTTTTATATTTTTTTTTTATTATTATGTATATTTTTATTTTTCTATGAGATGACAATCTTCTGACTAAAAGTGTTGGAAAATTCTGAATATAGTGGATATTTTCTTCCAAAGAGCCATGGGACCCTCTGTGACGGTTCGGAATTCACTAGCCAGAATCAAGATATGATATGATAAGTCCACGCTTACTTGTGGAATTCAAGTGTTTATTAATAAGTGATAATTATCCTAATAATAGTCGTCCTCCTTATCGATCTTGGGAGTGGGCCTTGTTCTTCCGAACAACTTCTTGGTTTAGATCGCTCTCCTTCTCCGATTATCTCATGCGGGGTGTTACTTAAACTGAAAAATAACAGAGAAAGTGATTTAGATTATTGTTTTCTTCCCTCACCTTTGTTAGTAGGGCTCACCTATTCCGGAGAAGTCATTCTAAGATAGCTGGAAGCAGCCTAAGGTTTGTTTTGATTCGCAGTGAGAATGGTTCTGAATCGGTTCAAAGCAGTAGGACAGTCGTGGCATGGAAAACTTCGAGCGAGCCCACTTCGAATATACGAGTGTGCAACAGTTTTGAACGGTTCAGAATCGCTATAACCGCGAAACAAAACAAACCTCTTGACTAGATTTTATGATATTGTAACGAACTCAGGCCGGACCTGTCGCCTCATTTGCATAATTCAGTATCACCGCATCGGCATCCATTGGTGAACAACGATGACGTCACATCTCAAGTATATCGGAATGCCAGTATGGAGTTTCAGAATAATCCAGCGCCACCTATTCGAACAGCGACCGGCCAACCTAGAAATTCGAGAGATTTCTGAAAAGGAATCTGTACGCATATAAATAGTGCCGCACGGAAGAGGGCAGATTAGATTAGTTACAGTTAGTTGTACAATACAGAGTGGCTTAGCGAAACAATACTGTATTTATTTGAAATAAATTAGTGGCTGTATTTTTAGAAGTCGAAATAAATTAGTAAAACGAAGTTTAGATTATTTTCATTACAGTGGTGTCAGAAGTGGGATTTAAAAAATAAAATAAATAAGTGCTCGCGTAGTGGACAGTCCGTTTTCCGAAAAAATAAACTGATAGACCTCTTTTCGCGGAAAATAGACAGGGTCCCGGTAAACAAAGTGTTCGCAAAGTGGACGGTTGTGCGTATAACAGGAATATAAACTGATACACATCTCGCGTGAAACAGATTGATAATTCGTTCAGAGACAAAATGTGTTCGAGAAAAGTGCGCCTTGTGGAATTGAAAGTCGCGGAATTGAAACAGGAATTGGAGGAAAGGGAACTGGAAACAACTGGTGAAAAGCTAGTGCTTCAGGAAAAATTTGCAGAAGGTCTTATACAAGAAGGTGGGACCCCAAGACATTTTCATTCGAAGTTCCCGGAGGTGATTCAAGTTCGGTAATGAATAAACTCGAAGAAACTACTAAATCCTTGGAAGAAGATCTGCAACAAAATGCAAGAAGCCTGGAAG
This sequence comes from Gonioctena quinquepunctata, assembly GCA_018342105.1. Classification (NCBI taxonomy): domain Eukaryota; kingdom Metazoa; phylum Arthropoda; class Insecta; order Coleoptera; family Chrysomelidae; genus Gonioctena; species Gonioctena quinquepunctata. The sequence goes on along the minus strand of JAFIRS010003896.1, from coordinate 99,447 downwards.
AGAAGTTCCTGGAAAACACAGAAGACCTAAAAAAAGAATTGTGTGGTGTGGCGAATTTTCTGGAAGAAGGAAATGGGAATTGTTGAGACGGATATAGATGAAATTAGGGAGCAAATGAACACGGAGGTAGATTAAATCAAAGATAGGGTCGAGGCAGAAATGGACAAAATAAAGGAAACCATCAGTAAGCTGGAAAAACGAATTAACACTGCGCACACCACAGAATTAGTTAACAAAAATTCAATGCTGGACCTGAGTTTGAACTTGGATGGAGTCCAAGAGGGCATACAAGATGTCAGGGTCAGTTCTGAAACGGGGAAGCTTTCCATGAAGCCGCCTCAGTTCGACGGAAAAACTCCATGGGCAAATTACCGCCGGCAGTTTGAAGCAGCGGCCGAAGCAAACGGATGGAATGCAGGGGAAAGAGCTGTAGCACTAACACTTGCATTACGTGGAGGAGCGACGAATATTCTACAAACTCTCACCGCCCAAGAACAGGAGGACTATGATCAGCTGATTAAACATCTAGAATTACGATATGGCCAGGCCCATTTGGAACACGTATGCCACTCCCAGCTGAAAAATCACTGCCAGAAATCGGGCGAACCCTTACAAGAATTCGAAGCTGACATTGCACGCTTGGTTCGTCTCGCATATCCAGCCACACCCGAAAATGTAATGGAGCGATTAGCAGTTCAGGCATTCTTGGATGGACTCCGTGACCAAGGAACCAGACAAGCGTTGACACTAGCTCGTCCAACACATCTCGTAGACGCACTGGCACGCGCTTTGGAATTCGAAGCAGCAAAACAATCCTGCAAAATCCAAAGTAAAGTTCGAAGGATTGAGGAAGACTCACAGAAGCATGCTGACAAATTTGTGCCGGTAAGGGTCATGAATGTCAATTATTTTCCAGTAACCTTAAAGAAAGGAACAATTTTGGGGCACTGCTCGTCAGTTTCCTCAGTGATCCGTAGTGTACGAGATACGATTAGCCAAGCCAAAAACTTACCAACAGAATTGAAGGAATTAATTGTCATCTCTTCCAAAGACATAAAATCAGCTCAACAGCCCAAACTGAGAGATCTAGTCAAGAAGTACCAAGACATTTTCGATACAGGATAAGGAAAAGGAAGTCGAACTAAGGTGGTTCAGCACAAGATTGATACTGGGGATGCCCGACCGATCCAGCAATCAGCTAGAAGACTTCCTCTTGCCAAAAAGGAAGAGGCTGATAAAATAGTCAGCGACATGGGGAAAGAAGGTGTTATCGAACCATCCGACAGTCCCTGGTCCTCCCTAGTCATACTGGTGGAGAAGAAGGACGGATCGACACGCTTTTGCGTAGACTATCGTCAGCTTAACAACGTAACGAAGAAGGACAGTTACCCTCTCCCGAGAATAGATGACACCCTAGACACGTTGGCTGGTTCCACGATTTTCTCGACCCTTGATCTGAAGAGTGGATACTGGCAGGTAGAAGTGGCTCAGGAAGATCGAGAAAAGACCGCTCAGGATTATGGCAGTTCACCGTTATGCCGTTCGGGCTCTGTAATGCTCCGGCCACATTCGAAAGATTGATGGAGACGGTGCTGAAGGGACTCTCATGGAAGACGTGTCTAGTATATCTCGACGACATAATTGTGGTCGGCAGATCGTTCGAGGACCACGTGAAAAACCTGGAGGAGGTATTCCTGCGACTGAGAAACTTTGGATTGAAGCTGAGCCCCAGAAAATACCTCGGCCACGTTGTCTCTGGGGAAGGAGTAGCAGTGGATGACCAGAAGATCAAAGACATTCACCAGCTCCGAAGTTTCCTTGGTTTGTGCACATACTATCGCCGATATGTGCTGGGGTTCGCCAACATCGCTAAACCACTGACCAGGCTCACGGAAGGTCAAACAAAGTTCCAGTGGTCCGAGGAATGCCAAGACTCGTTCAGCAAGCTGAAACGAGCTTTGATCAACGCACCTGTTCTGAGCTATCCCTTACCCAACGAAAAATTCATTTTGGACACGGACGCTAGCAACGTGGGACTTGGAGCTGTCCTATCTCAGATCCAGGAAGGACACGTGAAGGTCATTGGTTATTTCATCAAGACGCTTAGCAAACCAGAGCGCAATTACTGTGTCACCAGGCGAGAGCTGTTAGCTGTCGTGAAGGGAGTGGAGCACTTCTACAAGTACGTGTATGGGAGAAGATTCCTGTTGGGAACTGACCATACAGCTCTCAAATGGCTCTTACAGTTCAAAAATCCCGAGGGTCAAGTAGCACGTTGGATAGAGAGACTCCAAGAATTCGATTTCGAAGTCGAACATCGAGCTGGGACTAGCCATAAGAATGCAGATGCCTTGTCGCGGAGACCATGTCCAGATGATTGCCCACATTGCCGACGAACAGAAGAGAAGGATGCAACACTTTATAGAACCACGGCAGTATATGACAACTGGAATGACAGCAAGGTCCAGAAAGATCAAGAGAAAGATCCCGATTTTGGTTTAGTCATCAGCTGGAAGAAGGATAATCGAAGACCATCATGGCAGGAAGTCGCAGGTTACTCGCCGGTCGTTAAATCCTATTGGGGCCAATGGAATTCTCTTACCCTGGACAATGGGGTCCTGAAACGTGTGTTGGAGTCCGATAATGGTGGGGAAGACATACGCCAAATAGTTGTACCCAGGAACAGAAGACGTGAAGTGCTTCGGGAAATCCATGATGGAGTCGCTGGAGGACATCTGGGAGTGACAAAGACCCTGCAGAAAGTGAGGCAACGGATTGTTGAGCTGACGTCCAGGACAACGTGGGCAGCCTATGCGAGAGAATCGCCGTTGACATCGCCGGCCCGTATTCCGTATCTGACCACGATAATAAATACATCCTTGTGGCAATGGACTACTTCAGTAAATGGGCGGAAGCCTATGCCTTGCCCAACCAGGAAGCCATCACCGTCGCCGACGTCTTAGTGAAAGAGTGGATATGTCGATTCGGTATTGTATCGAAAAGTCTAATGGAACAATGTCATCGGGGACATTTTCCAATCCCCTCAATTTTCAAGTTAATTCATCATCTGGAGACATCAGTCCACTCTCCTACCTTCTCTCCTTCCTTCGTGGAAGTTTCCATGGTCCCAAAAATGCCATTTGAGAAGAAATCACTTCGGAAAAATCGCTAGGTAGACTTCTAGAAAAATCTGATTTTTGACAGACAGATGTAAATATTGTGGTAAATTTCAAGGATTTCATCTCATTTTGGCGCCAATTGATCTGAGCGGGATCTTGTTCGTAGAACTATAATCTTTGTAAACGATCAAATCACAATTTTTTGCATAAAAATATGCAGTAATGTTGACAGAAAAAGAAAATTTCATAGGTTTGAAGTTTGACACTTAGCGTGACACAAACATTCCTTAACCGCGTCTAAGATGCCTAGAAACCCTGGTGTATTCACTGATTCGATTTTGTTTAGAATTTTTGGGGGACAACAAATGAAAAACGTTAAATTCTGCTTAGAACTTCATTAGTAGATGGCGCGGTTAAGGATTGTTTGTTGTTTGTGTCACGCAAAATGTCAAACTTCAAACCTATGAAATTTTTTTTTCTGTCAACATTACTTCATGCAAAAATTGTGAATTGATCGTTCACAAAGATTATAGTGCTACGAACAAGATCCCGCTCAGAACATTTGACGCGAAAATGAGATGAAATCCTCGAAACTCACTACAATGTTTACATCTATCTGTCAAAAATCAGATTTTTCTTGAAGTCTACCTGGCGAATTTTTCAAAGTGATTTCTTCTCAAATGGCCTTTTTGGGATCATGGAAACTTTCACGAAGGAATGAGAAAAGGTAGGAGAGTGGACTGATGTCTCTAGAAGATGAATTAACTTGAAGATTGAGGGGATTGGAAAATATCCCCGATGACATTGTTCCATTAAACTTTCCGATACAAATTATTACCAAGCCATTAACTGCCCATCTCTGCCGGACTAGTACCTCTCTAACAACCTTCTGATATGAACAAAATCGGAGAGTTCATTGTAGATATCATGAAATCTGTTGATGAAGTTGAGAAATCGATGAATCCTGGTGTGCAACAGTCTAGGCTGCTTACAGCTATCTCAGAATGACTTCTCAGGAAAAGGTGAGCCCTACTAACAAAGGTGAGGGGAGAAAACAATAATTTAAATGCTTCTCTTTTATTTTTCAGTAACACCCCGCATGAGATTATCGGAGAAGGAGGGCGATCTAAACCAAGCAGTTGTTCGGAAGAACAAGGCCCACTCCCAAGATCGATAAGGCTAATGACTATGATTAGGATAATTATCACTTTTCAATAAACACATGAATTTCACAAGTAAGCGTGGACTTTTCATTCTATGAAGATATCTTGATTTTGGCTAGTGAATTCCGAACCGTCACAGAGGGTCCCATGGCTCTTTGGAAGAAAATATCCACTATGTTTAGAATTTTCCAATACTTTTAGCCAGAAGATTGTCTCATGGGAAATTTTCTATACAAAATATGTATAATATAAAAAATAAATATAAAAGTAATAATAAAATCATTTGACTTGCTAGTTACTAGATACATTGTTGACAAAAATTATTACAATGGGCAAAGGTAGTTCAGAGAAGATTCAAATTAATTTATACATATATACGAGTCATTTTACTAGTGGAGTAATATTAGATTTTAGCTTCAGAAAGTTAGGGGACTGTGGGAACTTGAACTACTGTACATTAGTGATGATGTAAGGAACAACATATAAAAAGTTACCAACCGTAAAGTGTGTGCCTAATTTATTATTTAACAAATAATTTGCAAAATTACATTGTTTATTGAATATCTTAAAAAATATATACAATTTTTGAAAAACTGATACCGCCATTCGAAAGAATGGAAGATTTTATATGGAAAATTGATATGATTTTTTTTTTTATGAAAACTGTTTTTTTTCTAACGTACGAAAACGTGAGGTAGCGACACTGAAGTGCATCTCTTGAGGAGCACGTAGCCGCGAGCGCGCTTCACTTAATTTGTTAAAATTTTTGATCTAATTGATAAAATTAAGCTAACAAAAATTCAAATGAGATAAGGAAAAAGTAGCTAACGAGATGTCTTGTTCTCAAATGTAAAAAAATTAATAGGAATAGTACATATATGAAGAATTTTCTATAAAATCAATTAAAGATCTGCCATTCTTTAAATTTTCAAGATAAACATCTGAAATTTGTACAGTTTAGTCCCAAAATGACACTTAAGAAGGTGTGCAAATGAAAAAGAATCATAAAATTTTATTTAAAAAAATACAGTCGTCAAAATATTGAATAATTTCAAAAAATGAATAAATGAATTTTTGGCAGCTTCAAAAAGATTTTTCAATAGTACTATCTAAAGCTTGTAATCTGAACTTCAAGAAGGTTTGATTGGTTTTATTAAAAAAAATTGAATTAATAATAAAATTTCGACAAAAAAAACAAATGTTGCTCCAAAATCCGTGACAGTTTTTGTTAAATAAAATTTAATAACGTTTATATGGAAAACTGTGAGTTGTTCGATAGAGCTTCATTAGCTCCACAACTTTTACCCGAAATTTTTTTTCTCCGAGATGTACATATAAATAAAAAATAGGTAGCTGTAAATTATCATTCATGAAATCTACCTTTACGACTGGCCACGCCATCGTTTTTTCAATGTCATATTCTGGTTCAGCGACCTCAAAAACCCCTATAGCATCAATTTGGGTAAAATTTGCCTAACAAAATAGTTTTTCATTGTTTAGACAATTATTAAACCTACAGCGCACGAATATAAGTTTATAACTTTTTTCTGCAAGCAATTTCTAAGTAATATCAGAAGGTTTTAGGCAAATCCATGGAATCCTCCAGCATTCCAAAATAATGTTTTACTCCGCTATATGAAGGTAATTTGAGTTCTTGCGATAAGATAGTCGTGTTGTCTGCCAAAATAGTGAACACCTCTTAATTTGTCCAAAAGCTGAGAGGTTCTTTCACTCAGATAGGATTCGAACCAATTGAAGCTTCGTCCTCTGAAGCTGTAGAGATGAAGCTTATGTAATAGTCAAAAGCTTTAGCTATGTCGCAAAACACTTCCTTCAGACTAAAATATAAATTTTTCAGAAAGCGAAAGAGATTGAAAGAAATTGCATCTTTCACTTTTATTGGTTTGAGAGCTAAATTAAGTAATAATAATAATAATAATAATAATAAATCTTTATTTACCAAGAACACTCAAAGTAGGTTTCGTCAAATACAGTTAATACAAACTGACACGTTCATGTATAAATGAGTATGTTTGCTTTTTCATATAATATTGCATATATACTTGTTAAGATAGAGAGTAGATTAAAGCTATGGATATACACTTGGATCGAATAAGTGGTGTGAAGTATCTTGATTAACTGCCAATCATTTGTTATTTGTTATCTAATTAGTTGGAAATGACAGTACCCTTAGTAGCTAATTTATTGCATGAATTCTGCAAGATTATAAAAACATTTTTCTACTAAGTATTCTTTTAATGCTTTCTGAATGCTTGATATGATTTTAAACTCTTTATATTTTCCGGGAGTTTATTGAAAACTTCTGGACCTGCATAGTTTGGTGATTTTTTAAATTTACTGAGGTTGCATTTAGTGAGATGTAGCTTTTCAGCATTTCTAGTTTTATAATTATGCACGTTGCTATTCTTAAGGAAGTTATTTTCATTTGTGTACATATAACATGATATTTTGAATAGGTAGATGCTTGTTAGGGACAGTATTTTGTTTTTTTTCAGGACTGTTCTGCATGAATCTCTGTAGCCCATGTTGAAAATTATTCTTATTATTCTTTTTTGCATAGTGAAGACTCTAGAAACATCCGTTGATTGGCCCCAAACGACTATGTTGTAACTCATTACCGAGTATGCTAAGGAGTAGTAAGCTGTTATTAGATTTTTTCATATCTATTTCCTTCTTCAGGTTCAAGATCGCGAAGGTTGCTTTTGCAAGTTTGGAACATATATTGTCTATTTCAGTGTGAAGTGTAGTTTGCTGTCTATGACAGTTCCTAGAAATTTTGTGCTGCCTTTGAATTCTATACTGTTTATTGTGGGGTTATGTCGCTGTTCATATTGGAAAATAAACACATACCGATTTTGATTTATTTACCATGAGTGAATTTTGTTGACACCAGGATTCAAACTGTTTTGTGATTTTTTCCATTTTAGATCTAAAAAAAAAAAAAAAAAAAAAAAAAAAAAAAAAAAAAAAAAAAAAAAAAAAAAAAAAAAAAAAAAAAAAAAAAATTTACTAAAATATAAATTTTTCAGAAAGCGAAAGAGATTGAAAGAAATTGCATCTTTCACTTTTATTGGTTTGAGAGCTAAATTAAGTAATTGTTTGTAATTTACAGCACTTCATAAAATCATTATCCGCTCCATCATTAGATTTGTATCATCAGCAAACAGGGACAGAAATACATAAGTACCAACTCGGTGGAGCCGTATCAATAGAAAATTAAGCATACAAAATACATTGGTACGGTTCATAATTAGAATTATTTCGGAACACCTCTCGAAAATTCTATATAACACTGACACAAGTACATGGAATAGTTTGTTCTAAAATATGTTACATCTATCGATCAACCTCAAAATATTTCACAACGAATTGACATAACCTTAAAGGCCACAGAACACAAATCACAAAAACACCCTGTGTGGTCTGTATTGCAGTTTACTGAATTATGACAAGAAACGACGTCGGCGCCATCTGAAACTCTAGATAACTCCCTTTATCAAGTGGGCTGGTGTCCCCCAGTTTGTCAGGTATAAGTGAATACACCATAGTTTTTAGACAGCTTAACCGCGTCATCTACTGATGAAGTAACGCCATTCATTTGTTGTCCTTAAAAAATTCTAAACAAAATCAAATCTGTGAATACATCAGGGTTTTTAGGCATCTCAATCGAAACATTATCCATTTGTCAGAAATAAATTGTAAAATGTAGATAGCAATCAGATTTTTTCCACAATACCATTCGTGAGGTAAAATACATCAAAAACATATTATCATTAAGATGTCCTATTACTACAAACCTCAAGTATCCTGGCGAAGAGGAACATCTGAAGAACATAACCAATGCTCAAGGTGATCAACGAGAGCACAATGGTGTGGACGTAATCTATGGATTTATCCCGATAACTGACATGCATCAGCATCAAAGTAACGGAATAAAAGGGCCGGTAGGAGGATCGAATGCCGTAGTCACCAAACCAGTAGTCGAGCGCTGCCTCAATTTCCATAATCACAGCATATAGCCACAGTAAACCGCCACCGAATATAACTAGTTGCGCTCCTCTTCTGAAAAAGTTCGGTACATTGTTGTACGAACAGAATAGGTTCCAGGCACCCATCAATCCATCCGGACACCAAATTCCAGTTATCGACCCGCTAGTGCACCGATTCTCGGCCACCTACCCAGTTGTCGTCCCAGTTGTATTCAATTTTTGATAAACCTTCATATTCGCTGTGTGCAAGACTGGTAATGCCCTCTAGTGACTCGATTGCTGAAGATTTTCTGTTTTATTTCCAATACTCACTATGTAACCATTTTTTTTACAATGTAAATAATCTACCACGATGTAACAATCAAAAAAAGTACCCATATAACTTGACGGGAAACCACCAAATAACATCAGATTCAACGCAAAACTATTTAATGAAATTCTCAAATAATATAATAATCAGAAAAGGAATGAGGTTCACAATTTTACCTCGGAAATACATCAAAAGTATCTCTGTCCCCTGTTCATAAGGCTGATTGATCAGTTTACAACACCGTCCAGGCGTTCCCGAACTAGCAGTTTATGTCGCTATTTGCTTTCCATCACCGGCGCAACACCGTCCCACGGAACTTGGTTAATACTTTTACTATCCACTTCTAGACGATCAAATAGAAAACGGAAAACATCTCAAATATTTATCGAATGAAAGCCTCACTTCCCGGAATAAGAGATTGAAATATCGTGGAATAACAGAACACTTATCTCTTTGCTGCAGTTTATGTGATGCAGTTGGAAATGTATAAAATTTACACCTACTATTTTTGCAATCGACTACACAGCAATAGCGAGGGCTCATTGTCATTATGTGTATGTTGTTATACTACCCAACCGTGAATGTTTATTCATCTGAAGTATGATACAATATTTTTAAGTGATTTGTGAATAAACGGGGAGACCTCAGAAACTGAAAGTTTTCAGCTTGTGCATGTGATTACCAGGATCATTACCTACTTCTGCCACCATGGGCGCCGTCATCGTTTCATCTATCTCCTCCAGCCTAATGCACACAGCGAATAACCGGTAAGAGCACTCCTGCTCTCGGAAAATAGCTGAAAGACTTTTCTTACGTGTTTTTGCCCCCTGAACACGAAAAACGCGACGCCCTCATACCCCTTCTGAATTAGAGAGCTTTCTTTGATCCAGAACACAAGTTTTTCAAGCACGTTTTCTTGCGCAAAAATCACTCACAATGCCTCCTTCTTTTTACAATGTAAAAATATCCTCGATTTTGGTGATAGCGAAATGTCCCTAAACTTGATGTTTACCATTTCTTACACATTTGCTGAAATGTCTGCTCCTATTGAAGCATAATTCATGTACTTGCATCTCGCGACTGACTGTCACTATTGTGCCCAAATAATTATTCGTAAAAATCGAGAAAAGTCACCGCAACCGAAGTGCCCGCAAGCGAAGCGAAGCGTGTTCTGAAAAAGTTGATCAGCTGGTAATCAACTTGGATAGCAAAGTTAGGTTAGGTTGTGTTCCCCTCTTTTATGTAAGACATTGACTGGATAATAAGAGCGCCTTCGGCGTGTCTCGGTCCACTCTTAAAATCCCGCACGATTATATATTATGTTTTACGTGAAATTTTGTCGAAAATGAGTGACTTGGTGGTCGTAGTTGATGCTGGTAAAAAGAAGGAGGCATTGTGAGTGATATTTGCGCGAGAAAACGGAACTTGAAAAATACATGTGTAACCGAACCCACCCCGGTCTTATTTGATTGGTAAATTTTTTGGTCGACTTTCAATTTTTTTTCAACCTTCTTTTTTTTGCCTTCTTTTTTTTTTGTTGTGATCGTCTAGATAGTCAGCGCCACTTCTCAGGTAGCAGGATCTGCAATCCATCTATTCTCAGAAGATAGCCTAGTATAGCATTTTTTTTTGTCGGCACACAGCCTTATATAGAGAGACCCTCGAAAGGAGAGACCCTCAATTTTCCCACGTTGTGTATATTTTTTTTTGTGTTCTTTAGGATACAAAGTTCTGCTCAGCTGAAGAGAAATAAAAGACAAACTTAAATAAATACATATATTAAAGCCAAGAGTTACAATCTCCACTTGTTTGAAAACAATTCAACGATTAAAGGCTTTACATTTTCCACAAGATAAGATAGCAAGTTATAAGAGTTCAGCTTATAAAAAATCGTCTCTGGGTTCGGATCTAAGTTGGTACTGCTATGTAAAGTGTTTCTGACGCGATGAAAATTGGATTATATACAGGTGATCGGAATATATCTGTAGTTGTAACATTGTTTCATGCCCAAAACACCTTGCCGGTGTTTTCACGGGTATATTCATAGATCGATTATCGCCAATTGAGAGAATGAAGACCATAGTACATTTCCAGCACGCAACCAAGGAGTTGCTAGACTCACAGGACTAGTGACCGGTCCGAGATTGTTTTGTGTGCACCCATACTAGACAACCCGTTACCATCCTCGGCCACTCTTTACAGTACGTTCTATTTTTTATATAGAGTTTTTTGGCGTAAAGCCGGGATCCATGCTTAGCAGAGGGTAACATTGTAGCACTACAAACATACTCATTCCAACATTTCTCAATTTAGCTATTAAACTGTCGTGTTGAGCCGTAGTCAAGTACTAAAATCAATTCTAGACCAATATATCTATAACTTGAGGATTTAATGTGGTACTGATAGGCTTCGACTAATATGACCTAGATATATTCCACCATTAAGTATTCTAGATTCAAACCAGGAACAATTATCAAATTTCAATTTTCCTATCTTTACAATATTCTTTGAGGTCCAGGAGGACAGACTGTTGTTTATTAAGGTAGTCAAAATACAAATTTGTGAGACTGTCTAAAAATTCATTAGTCTGATGTCTTACCCAAATTCCTATAGAATTTACTCCCGACAACGTGTGTGAATAGTCCACTAATATATTCACCTCGCCCCACATCAAGGAGTTAGCAGGGACATCGTCCGCTGATGGACATGAATGTTTTGGAGTGCACCCCTACCCACAAACCCGTTACTTTCCACGGTCACTTTTTAGTATTACTAATGTTGCGTAAAACCGGGATTTATTTATGGCAAGAAGCAACAATGAGACAATGATAAACATATTCAGTTCCACTACTTCACAGTTGTACTAAAATTTCTCTATTTCACTCGATGTTATAAGTAAGACACAGACTAATCGTGGCCGAAAATGCTGACTCTATAATTTAACTGAGTTGACTGGGTTGTGATAATGAATGGCTAATATCAAATAAAGGAATTTAGTTGCAGATTCTGAATAATTGAAAGTAGTTATCATTTCTATTCGTTACGGACCTGGACTTCCCGAAGGTAATTGTGTTGTACTTCTAAATTCCATTTTGGATCCGTCCTCTTCTTCCCAGTACCTAAATGTAATTCCATAGCAGGAGATGTTGTCAGGACCAGGACCCAAGTTGAAGTGATTTCTGATCGATTTGGTGCTCGCTTTTATAGGAAAAGGATCGTATCCAGGGAGACGCATTTTGTTTCTAAGAATTCCCAATTTTCCGACTGGAATTTGCCAATTTTCGAATTTCCCGAATGGATTTGCAATCTGAAACTTGTATGAAAGTGGTCTAAGATATCTGTTCTACAATTGGAACCAGGTTTCTCTCCTGAATAAATACGGCATTTACCAAATTTTAGCCATAAACTTTCGTCTTTTGACGTCTTGTTGATAACTCAAGCTACAGGACAAATTTTACTTTGGAACTCTATTTTCAATTCTCAAGCTCAGTAAGGTGGGTAAAAAGTATATCGGCTTGATGAGAAAAGTGCATTCTTTCATTTGATATATTGGATTAGTAGAGAAATATTCTAGGAAGACGACAGGGTAGTGTAGAAGTTGAAATGTCATCCTACATGTTCATAATATTTCCTAGATTTGGTTTTAATATTTCCTAGATTTGGTTTTACTAACCTAAAGATACTATTCTTTCTATCAGCTTCATCGAGAAAGTATATTCTTCCATTTGAGGGGTGAAATAAGTAGATAGACATTATTGAGAATTTGCAGGGTAACGTAGAAGTTGACGTACAAGCTTACATGTAAATTATGTTCCAAGATTCGTTTTTTCTACCTGAAAAGTTAATATTATATTGATCAGCTTGATAAATAAAGTGTATTCTATGATTTAGGAAGTCATTTCAGCAGATAAATATTATTGGAACAATACAGGGTATTGTTGAAGTTGAGTTGAATATCCTCATCTCTATAATGTTCCCAGATTTGTCCTTGCTGTTCCTAAGATTGATATTTGTAGCTCAGATTCATCAATGGAGTGTGTATTTCAATTCTAGATGACAAATTGTTAGGAAAATGTGATTGGGAGATGGCAGCGTAGTTGCATCGTAGGAAGTACATACAACGTTACCTAAGAAGTGTATGGACCTCATACCTATAGAGTGATTCATACTCACCTTGTTCCCTTCTTCCAGTCTTAGACTTTTTATCAGTTGTCATACAATTCCATAACTTCAGTTGCAGGAGAGGGAAACAAATCATCGAAGGAATCTTACTTACTTTCTGCTAAATTCTTGTCATCGGAAACCCTTTTCTTGGAAGTACAGATGATGATTCTAACTACCTGCTTGAGATGTGCTCCTTCTCCTGAATGATATTCCATCCTCTGACGATGCTCTGATGTTTTCCATAGTTGACTTCATAACGCTAGCTTCTTTTTTTTGTTTATGAAAAGAACACTCCCCCTACCCACCAAGATCTAGGAATTTATGTAATCTAACAAGACCCGGGGTCACACCGTCTCACATGTTTTGGATAAAAAAAAGCTATCCAACTCGGAAAGGAAAGAGAGCGCCGCGTTCTTTCGGATTCTTGTCGAGGGGGTTAAAACAAGTAAGGAGAGTCTTTCAACTATTTTCAGAGAGGAGTGCTTTTACCGGATATTTACCCAAAATATTTCTGCGAAAACGATTATTTTCGGAATTATGACCCCAGAAAGGTTAAAAGAAGTCAATTTTCAACTTCTACTTGAGTATTTGAGACGGCTTGATTTCTTAATTTTTTCAGAATTACACTGAATAAAACCTTTAATTCACATAATTGTTTACCACAACAAATAATTTAATTGAATGAATGTCAACTCTTCATGTCTATCGGACATTTTTTACATTTGGTAACATTGTATTTTCAACATTACTCATGAATGATAATTGATATTATTCACAATCATCTCAAATCTTATTACCCGTTTACTCAAATGAAAACACTTTCAAATAAGAAAACTTCGTTTTATCCAAACTTTCTGCGGGACATTTGAAACATAGTATCGCATGTATAAAGTATAGTTCTTACTGTTTAGAGTGCTTGTTTCGTGAATAATTGTGAAATAATCCTTTTAAATTACAACTGTTCATTGATACCTACATGCCATTAAGTTGGACAGTTTTTAACAAAAAAAATATTTCCGACTCTTTCCGCGGAAAAATTTTTATTGCTCAACGAAGTTTAGCGCAATCTGAAGCATCTGTGAAAATCGGTGACATTTCACTTTGCAGCAGGTTTTTTCTCTACGATTCCACCGTTCAGTCGAGACTGCTCGAATATCCATACCGTCCTCCTTTATTAGACTAGGAGGAATCGGCGCATGAGTACCGAAAACTATTCCACCTCAATTTTTTCATGCGATCCTCTTCAAATTGCCCTACTATAAATTCCGGGGTGTAAATTCACTTTTTCTCTCGGTTACTGATGATACAAATGCATGTTGCCATGGGGCAACCCCGTGCCATATTGTTTAAACCGAAATTGTTTAAACAATTGCAAGGAATTGTTATTTTTCAACCGGACAATTTTTTTTATATTCTTTATCAAAATACAAATAAAAAAGGTCCTATGACTTTTCACGATAAAGTTAATAGTTTTAGAGATATGAATTTTTAAAGGTTCAAAAAATCTCATATTTGGGTACTTTTGACCATGGACGTATAAATAATATATAATAATATATATATTTATACGTCCATGCTTTTGACCCATGAAAAACATATATAAAAAAAAAATCGAAATAATTTTTTTTTTTTATTCTTTATACAATAGTTAATAACATTCTTAATAGAGATTTAAAAAAGCGCGCGAAATGGATAATTAAAAAACAGGTATAATCAATGAAATTTTTTTAAATCTCTATTAAAATGTTATTAATTATTGTTTAAGAATAAAAAAAAAAAAATTTCGATTTTTTAATATTTTTAAATCTCTATTAAGAATAAAAATCAATTCCTTGCAATTGTTTAAACAATTTCGGTTTAAACAATATGGCACGGGGTTGCACCATGGCAACATGCATTTGTATCATCAGTAGGGCAATTTGACGAGGATCGCATAAAAAAGTTGAGGTGGAATAGTTTTTGGTACTCATGCGCCGGTTCCTCCTAGTCTATATATCTTTGAGGGTCTTTTTCAAGGCACCTTCATGATACCTAAACAGGTGCCTTTTCCTTTATCACTATTTTATTGACTGGTGCCTTCTGAAAAGAAATTTCAAGAGAACTAAGTTGCCTAGCTAGGTACCTAACTATCGAAGCATCTTTTTTTTTAAATATTTTTTAGTATAATAATTTACACAGTGATTCAAAAGTGATTCCTCACAATATTCTAATATGAATTGTCCAAATAAATATATGTCCGGAAACGCTGCGTTTCCAAGATACAGATTGTTGAAGTTTTATTTTTATTTTCGTTTTTTTTAAGTAACTTACCTCAATCAAACGAAAATTGGTATTGAGAGATTTTTTGGTGTGTCGAATTCGAACCTGATGTTATTATTGCTCTTAATCGTAGGAGGCGCCACCTACACGTCTTTTGAAGTAAAACTTCTTTACGCACGCTTGACTTGGGGAGTAAGCTGGTGAATGCGTGACGAGAGCGTTACGAAAAGTGTGATCGGACGAGGCGAACGGTCTCGACAAAGGTGAGTGCGTATCTCATACTAGTTGCTGGCGTCGTAGCGTCATATGCAGTCTTTCCTTTTTCCTTGTCTATTTTCTCCCTCTACTAATACGCGGCATTCTACTCTCGACATTGAGGCGCGTATAATTGGTGACATCGTGATTGAACATGACAATAATCAAATGGAAGTTGATGATGAAAATCCCACTATAGATTATGTACAAAAACCGAGACAAATTATTGGAGTTAGGTAAATTAATTTTTATTTTATTTTTATAATCATTCTTGACTCTAATAATAATTTACTAAATTTACCAAACTGAAATGATGAAATTATAGGTTATTAGAAAATTAATATATGTATATACATGTATATATTATACATATGTACATATATAAAGATATATATGTATATATATATATATATATATATATTGTTATGTTATGTTATGCCAGTTGTGAATTTTAAAAGACTAAAAACCCACAAAAAGAATAATTACTAGATGGTTAATGGTTTCAAGAGTTTGTTTGTGAATAACTTTTGAAATTCTATGTATATTGTGAGCCTAGGTAGAATATGGATAGATAAAAATGTCAAAATACTATAAAACAATCAATTTCATACACTGTAACAAAATTATTATAACCCATAATTGCTCAAAAGACAATAAAAAGTCTAAATTTACAAAATTTTCAGGAATAAAAAGTAATCAACACATTTATAAATTTGAAACATACAGTATATGAAATTGTAGCTAACTAAAGGTAGCCAATGATAGAACAGCAAATGTCTTTATAAAAATAGCCAATCAGGGAATAGATGGTTAGGTGTAAAATTGGAAATTGTGGG
Organism: Gonioctena quinquepunctata; assembly: GCA_018342105.1. Lineage (NCBI taxonomy): Eukaryota > Metazoa > Arthropoda > Insecta > Coleoptera > Chrysomelidae > Gonioctena > Gonioctena quinquepunctata. The sequence continues at coordinate 83,331 of JAFIRS010003896.1, read as the reverse complement.
AGAGTAGCAATGAGATGGTATCAGAAGCAATTATTATTGAAATTTGTAAATAATGATAAGAGTGGAAAAATAATTGTATATATAAATTATGCAATATAAATATAAACAGTGAAAAGTGACAATTTAGTGCACCAATTCAAAAATTCAAATGAAAAAACAAGGAGAAAAAGATGTATCTAGGCGAGAGAAAACAAAGCTTAAAGGAGATCGAAAATAAATTTCCAAGCGGATGCCACGCGAAAATTTTACTAAAAGAAAATTGGAATAATCCCATCATTTGGTAAACAAAACCAATATTACCTTAATGATAACATATCCACGGATCCAAATGCTGATTTCCGCATCTATATAGTTCCTGATTCATGGTATTGTAGTCCTGACAGCGATTGGAGAGAGGAGACATCCTGATTCATGGTATAATTAGAACACCAACAGTTCCAACCAGGTATAAAACTTTAATAGTGCTCTTCCGGTCCTGAACTATTTCACAAATAACATATTTCACATTCGAAGAACTTTATGTCACTCTATTTTGAACAATAACAGAAAACGTCACTCTCACGGAAAAAGTGAGGTTCTGTTTATCTATCCATGATCTGATTTATTATTATTATCCGTGAATATTTGTTTGATTCACCCTAGTATAAGTTATTTCTCGTAGGCCAGGTATTTTAAGTCTTCCTGAATAAAGGAGATAATTGCTTTATGATATTTTGTTGTTTGTTTTCTCACAATGATCAATAACATACCAAAGACCATTCAATAAACTGAAGTTAGCCAGCAGTGGCAGTGTCTCTATTGCCTTGAACCGGCCACCTTGAGATAAGGGCGTACCAACTGTTGCTTAGCCGTGGTGAGGAAAATAATAATTGTTGGTAGCGTGACGAGAGAACAGTGACGTTCGCTGGCAATTATTAACAGCATACATCAGGGCAGAAATATCTATTTATATCATATCAATTTGGCTCACAAAGAATACCAAAATAATTAGCAATTTCAATATACAAAAAACAATATATATAATATTTCCAATTCATCAAAACATAACAATTGGCACCCAAAACGTGGGGCAAAAATATTACAATATTATATTTACAAAATTCATCATTACATAAAAATATATATATATATATATATATATATATATATATATATATATATATATATATATATATATATATATAAAAAAGGAAATTGTGGCATAATGGACATATTTAAATTAAAGAAAAAAAAGCATCCTCCAGCGAGACTCGAACTCGCAACCCTAAGCTTGCCGGACCTATGCTCTACCAATTGAGCTATGAAGGCTATACGAAATCGACACACACTCGTGAACACTTTACTTCCTTCAATTTAATGCGATGTTGGGAAATGAAATAGAAAAATCAAACGTACTTATCAGTGACCGTCGAGACCCGGTACCTATTCACCCAAACATCATCGTCGAAGTGACGATTTCAGTAGAAGATCCAGGAAGATGATCTCCAACCACTGATAAGATTTAAGACTTGAAAATTTCAAGTTGATTATTTGATAATCGATGAGTGTTGAAGTTATTACCATTATTTTGCATTTTTCACAAGAATGGTTAGGAAATAATAATAATAATAATAATAATAATAATAATAATAATAATAAATACTTTTATTGAAAGGTTACATACTCTGTACATAGAACCTAACAAAAGGCAGGATTCAATATCTGCGCATGAAACATCATTGCAGATCTTGCTCTTCCATCCAACCATGAATTTGACATTTAAGTAAGTAGTTTTGGTAATAACATATTATGTGACAGTTAAACGTTTTGTTGAAGTTTCTGTAAGTTTTAAAACACTGATTTTGAAAAAATTGATTATTTAAACAGTAATGCTCATTTAGCCTAAATGCATTTCGTTTATGGCCTTGCGGATGGCAATGCGCGCGAAGCAAGACGTATTTACCAGGAGCTATTTTCTAATTGAGTACTGCTCCAACATTTACCAGTCTCCACCGTCGATTGGCAAAAACAGGCAGCTGATATTATTGGAAGACCACGAGCAGTCCCAACAATTGAAAGAAGCTGTTTTGAACGCTCTCGAGGAGAATCCAGAAAAGTACAAGATTAATTGCTGAAGCTCTCAATTCTACTCAGTCCACAGTTTGGAGAATTATCCACGATCAACAATGTTACGATGGATCGGTAAGGGTGTAGAAGAACCTAACATACATACTACTACTATTTTCTTTCGATTTTTTCATGACCCATTTCAAAGTATGTGAATAGGCCTTTTGAACAGTGAAATAATTTTTTTTATAGCTCCTTCATTTTGATTTTTAAAATATTACCATTTCATGTGTGGAATAACATAAAAATCGACCTGCACATGTACCATTTTGATATATCGAAAAAGGGGTCATTGAAAGATAATCCATCGCTCCCACCGGACTACTAGGAGAAATATCGTATCCGTAGAAAACATATAGTGTACAATGAGCTTGAAATGAATATTTATCACTCATATGAATTGCGGCACTCGCCGCAACTTTCACACTCGTGAAAAATGAGTATAATTCCATGCTCGTTCTACAATAGTGTTCAAGGTCTCTTTTTTTAATGATGGCAACAGAACACTTAATGCCTGTTCGTTTGTCATGCTCACTTTGCTCTAATCTGATCTGAGCAATATTTGGTTGTTCGTTTGTTCCGAGCAATTGATCAGAAAGTGTTCGTTCGACAGGAGCAATTGCTACAGATAAAGCATGCTTTATCTTCTCCAACAATTTCCAGGGAGGAAAAATCAAATAAAAGTGATCAGAAGGCGGCAATAAGAAAAAACTTTTTAACAAAAAATTAAACCGACGAAAAACGGAACTGAAAAGCAAAAAATAAAATAAACCTCCTCAGTCTTAATAACTAAGCTTCTAAACTAATGTATGTAACTTATTTTGAGTCGTCGCCAAACAAACAAGCAAATGAGTTAGGTAGAGCGTAAAATGATGGCATCGAAATGCGCGGTGGCATTTTTATAATTTTTTTGAATTAATTCGTTCATTGTTTGTTTGGCGCCGACTCAAAATCAGTTACTCACATTAGTTTAGAAGCTTAGTTATCAAGACTAAGAAGGTTTATTTTATTTTTTGCTTTTCAGTTCCGTTTTTCGTCGGTTTAATTTTTTGTTAAAAAGTTTTTATTTTTCAATTTTTTTTGGCTAAAATCTTCTAATTACTATCTATTTAATTTTTTATTACTTCCAAAATACTTACTTACCCACCTTACACCTATTAACAGTTGAATAATATGATTATCTACTTTAATTATTTATTGTTATAAAATAAAAATTATTTTTGATAGTTCTGGTCAGTTTACTTCATCTCTTTGTATATAATTTCATCCTTTCATAGAATGTAATTATTGTGACGGATGTAGTAGAACAAAAATAATGACAATAGCAATCTGTCAATGTCAACTGCATATGTGTGCCAATGTTCACAAGTGAAAAATCAATCATCCCCTATTTTTCCACCCATATGGGTGGATTATTCCATCCCAAATTCGAATATGATCAACTATGAGGTATACACTATTTAATAAAAATAGAATCATCCAAATCGGACAACCCAGTACAAAGTTATGCCTGATAGAATCGGTTAACGAACCAAAATTCACAGGGTGAACGATCAATATCCTCCATTTTGCTACCCTTAGGGAAGGATTTTTCTCTTCAAATTCAAATGGGACCAACTTCGAAGTACGCCCTATCCAATGAAAAAAGAATCATCGAAATGGAACTACTCTTCAAAAAGTTATGCATGGTCATACATAAAAAACAAAAATATACGCGTCGACTAGAGAACCTGCTTTTTGATTTCGTCGGTTATAAAAACTTATCAACAAAAAATTAAACCGACGAAATACGGAACTGAGAAGTAAAAAATAAAATAGACCTTCTTCGTCTCTATAACTAAGATCCTAAACTAATGTAAGTAACTAATTTTGAGTCGGCGCCAAACAAACAAGCAAATGAATTAGGTAAGGCGTAAAATGATGGCATCGAGTTGCGCGGTGACATTCTAATAATTATTTTGAAGTAATTTAATGATCTTCGTTGATTGTTCGTTTGGCGCCGACTCAAAATTAGTTACTTACATTAGTTCAGGAGCTTAGTTATTGAGACTAAGAAGGTTTATTTTATTTTTTACTTTTCAGTTCCGTATTTCTTCGGTGTAATTTTTTGTTAAAAAAATTTTATTTTTCAATTTTTTGGAAAAATTCCCCTTTTTTTAAATATGATTATCTACTTTTACTATTTGTTGTAATATAAATGATTTTTGTTGTTCTGGTTAGTTTATCCCATTACTTCGTATATCATTCCATCTTCTCATAGAATAAAATGATTGTGACGGATGTAGGAGAACAAAAATAATGACAATAGCGATCTGTCATTGTCAACTACATATGTGTGCCAATGTTCACAAGTAAAAAATCAATTGTCCCCTATTTTTCTACCCTTGAGGGTGGATAATTCCATTCGAAATCGAAACATGATCAATTATGAGGTATACCCTATCTAATAAAAAAAGAATCATCTGAATCGAAGAACCCAGTACAAAGTTATGCCTGCTAGAATCGGTTATCGGACCAGAATTCAGAGGGTGAGTGATCAATATCCTTCATTTTGCTACCCTTAGGGGTGGATTTCATCTTTAAAATTCAAAAGGGACCAACTCCAAAGTACATTCTATCCATTGAAGGAATTAGAGAATCGGACGTCTCAGTAAAAAGTTATACGTGGTCATACATAAAAAAAACAAAACAAAAAAATATACGCGTCGACTAGAGAACCTCCTTCTTATTGGTTTCGTCGGTTAAAAAATGGAGGAAGTTATGAAAAATAGAATCCGAATATCAAATGGCTATATGATAGATGCAAATTCAGATTATTATTTAGTTCTAACAGGTGATAATTTGAATTATAGATGAAAACATAAATAATATAAAAACGTTCATAGGTACACACAAATGTTATTAGAAGAGTGTAGTTTACAAATTATTAGGTTATGATTTGCTTAGTGTTCGTTTGAGTTTGATAGATAGGATAGTTTTGCGATTGGATCATAAAAATCAAATCAATCACGTCACAATTACGTGATCTCCATGATTTTTTTAGCAGGCTGAGCATTTCAATCGAACAGGACTATACATAGTCCAACCGGCAGGGTTTATTTTTGCTGCATGAGGTTTTACAGTAGCGATTTTTTATTTCGACATGATGGGGGGACTTGAGTATTACTCTGAGTTGGCGCGGCAAAACAATTTATCCTACGTGAAAAATAAATGAATAAAAAGTTGTAGAGATGAAAATTGTCTACAAATTTTGAGAGAATTTGAGAGAAAGAATGTTTAAAGCACGACTGGGGGGTTTAAAGCCCGAAGGAAGGCTAGACATGATTTGAAAAAACATGTAATATTTTTTTTAAAGAATAATTAATGTTATTGTTATCTTAATTTGAATATTTCTTTACATACTAGATAATATTTATTTTAATTTCTTTATATAATGTAATGTGATTTATGTAATGTAATAGGTTGAAATAGTAATTCAGATTATTTATTTTATTCTTCTTGTAGTTAATGGGCATGGTTCTAATTTTCCATCTAATACCTCTACATAATCCATTGTTTGGCTCTCACATTCAATTTCTTCTGTTTTATCTTTTAAAAAGATGTCGTCAGCTCTGATATCATCATCATCATCAATATTGTCCATTTGTCGTGGCACATTTTCGCACGTTTGGCCACTGCAAATATTACATACAGTGCGCGTCAAAATTATGGAACAAATTCGATATTTCGCAAGCCATGTACTTTTGACAAAAATCCTGAAATAGGTCGATTTTTATTCTAAAATGTCGATTTTTTTATGTATATTCTAAAAAGGTTATGTCACTGGTTTTGACATGGTGACGTAATCGGTAATTTTTTAAATTGGAATAGGTGTCTTGTGATACCTCATCTGGAAGGCCTTTCAATACTGCATTCAATGATAATAATTAATTAGATTTTTTTTTTGTACAGGGTGAACAAAAATTAATATTTTATTTCAATAAGAGAATAACTTTATATCCAACAAAATAGAACAGTTAAATAAGATGTTCGAAATGCCATCTACCAGTCTCTTGACAATAAGCAAATCTACGGATACATTCCTCTTGCACATTGCGAATAACTACCGGAGTAATTCTGTTAATTTCGATCCTAATTCGATTTTTCAACTCTTGTAGATTTTGCGGCCTATCTACATAGACCTTCGATTTCAAATAACCCCACAAGAAAAAATCCAGGGGCGTAAGATCTGGAGATCTTGGGGGCCACTCTATCGGTCCGCGTCTACCAATCCACCTCCTAGGAAAACAGTTATTCAAAAACTCGCGAACATCACGTGTATAGTGCGGGGGTGCACTATCTTGTTGCAACCAAATACTTTCATTTGGTGAGTTAGGATTGTTGGCGTTTGGAAAAATATCGGCAAGGCTAGGTATGAGTTCATTTCTTAAAAATTCCAAGTAACGCTCCCCTGTGAGATTTCCTTCGAGAAAATACGGGCCAATAATCCTGCCGTTTATTATCCCTGCCCAAACATTGACTTTCTGAGGGTATTGAGTATGCCCGTCCATCATCCAGTGAGGATTATCCCTACCCCATATCTGGAATTCTGACGATTTACTGAAGCATTTTGGCAAAACGTAACCTCATCGAAAAACAGAATATGTTTTATAAAACGTGGATTGCGGTTACACAAATCCTGCATTATTTCACAGAACTCCACACGGCGATCGGGATCATCATCATTGAGTTGTTGATGTAGCTGTACTTTGTATGGATGGTACTTTTCTGCTTTTAGGATACGTAATACAGAACTTTGGGATATGTCAAAGTCTGCTGCAATTTGTCGTGAAGTATTGTGAGGATTATTCTCTACACCCAATAGAACATCAAGTTTCACGTTTTCTTCTATTTTAGGACGTCCAGCATTCGGAATATGTTTGACATGACCAGTTTCTCTGAATTTTTTCTCAATCTTACTGACTGTTGAATGACTGATAGGTCTATTTGGATACTTCACATTGAACAAGTCGCATACCTCTTGCTGAGTTCTGGTTCTATTCCGCATCCAATAAAAATTAAAATATCTATGCATTGGGTTTCACTTAAAGTAGCCATAGTTTACTTTTAGAAACTTTCCACTTAGAATTCGTGAAGAATATTTGTTGATATTCCAACTGACATTTATTTGACACTATTATGGCATTACTTTGTGATTGTCTTTTGTTTCCATTTCATACTAGGAAATAGCTAACTATTAATATTTGCAAAGGATCCATTGGTGTAGTAGAGCACTGACTCACTAGTCTGCCAGGGCAGTCTAAGGGCTCTTGGCTCAAAAAAGTAAAATTTTGCATTTTTTAACACGCTTTTATTATCTTTACTTGTAACTAAGTAACTCACAATGTAATAAAATCTTGGAAGTAAATATTCACCCACTTCCAATCTTCCGAATGATCTGAAATTTGTCACACATATCAAGGACCGATGACAATATAAGAATTTCATATTCATAATGTAATAATAATAAAAATATATTTTTCCAAACGCCAACAATGGAAAGTCTTTGGTTGCAACAAGATGGTGCACCCCCGCACTATGCACGTGATGTTCGCGAATTTTTGAATAACTGTTTTCCTAGGAGGTGGATTGGTAGACGCGGACCGATAGAGTGGGCCCTAAGATCTCCAGATCTTACGCCCCTGGATTTTTTGTTGTGGGGTTATTTGAAATCGAAGGTCTATGTATGATAGGCCGCAAAATCTACAAGAGTTGAAAAATCCAATTAGGATCGAAATTAACAGAATTACTCCGGAAGTTATTCGCAATGTACAAGAGGAATGTATCTGTAGATTTGCTTATTGTCAAGAGACTCGTGGATGGCATTTCGAACATCTTATTTAACTGTTCTATTTTGTTGGATATAAAGTTATTCTCTTATTGAAATAAAATATTAATTTTTGTTCACCCTGTACAAAAGAAAACTAATTAATTATTATCATTGAATGCAGTATTGAAAGGCCTTTCAGATGAGGTATCACAAGTTATCTATTCCAATTTAAAAAAATTACCGATTACGTCACCATGTCAAAACCAGTGACATAACCTCTTTAGAATATACATAAAAAAATCGGCATTTCAAAATAAAAATAGACCTATTTCAGGATTTTTGTCAAAAGTACATGGCTTGCGAAATATCGAATTTGTTCCATAATTTTGACGCGCACTGTATAATGGAACATTTGAGTCCAGCGTTTCGACAACCACATGAAGCCCCGCATTTTTCATTGCATTTACATTCAATGAAACTCATTGCAGTTTCATTAAATTAGCTGCTGCGGGTGTTATGGTGTTGGAGATTGGTTCTAGACCCCGTGTTGTTTGAGATGATAAATTCACTGTAGTCCTCGTTGCCGATTTTGCGAATTTTGAGTTGTTCGCAGAAAATTCCTGCGTTCCAACTTTGACTCGAAAACTCGCATAAATATCGATTTTAATGAAAAAATTATCGGAAAATAATGAAAGAACATTTAATTATCTAAAAAAAAGATATCCTGACTTTTTGCGACGACAAACCGTTCAGAGATATATGGCAAAACGGCGTTTTCCAAGATGGCTGCTAACGCACCCCCTCCCACCGTGCCGCGCCATTTCAGAGTTATACTCAGGATTAAGCTGCCTAAAAACTTCAGTGTATTCACTGATTCGATTTGGTTTAGAATTTTTGGGGGACTACAAATGAAACGCGTTAAATTCTGCTTAGAACTTCATTAGTAGATGGCGCGGTTAAGGAATGTTTGTTGTTTGTGTCACGCCAAATGTCAAACTTCAATCTTTTGAAATTTTTTTTTTCTGTCAACATTACTGCATATTTTCATGCAGAAAATTGTGAATTGATCGTGTACAAAGATTATAGTTCTACGAACAAGATCCCGCTCAGAACAGTTGACGCGAAAATGAGATAAAATCCTTGAAATTTACTACAATGTTTACATCTGTCTGTCAGAAATCAGATTATGACAATATAGTCTCATAATATATTCAATTCTACCCAGGAACAATTATTTTATTGATCTTACAGATACGAAAATACCCGAAGCGTTTCCTCATTCTACATCCTATTTTTAATTCATTGCGAAAAGCATAAAAACAATGAGATTGGATTCGTTCTTCTGGTCATTTGCTGTTTCCAGAATGAAGGAGAAAGAATTGGCTACCCTCAAAATAGAATAACAAGTGCCACACAAGACAACAACAAAAAAGTACATTTTTTACCTGATAATAATGTAAATTGAACAGAGGAGGATTTTCCAACACTTCACATAATCTTAAGGGTAATTTTGGTATTCCTTTTATTCATCAATCTGTTCAAATGTATTTTGAAAAAGAAGTATTTAAAAAAGTTTTTGTGGAGTAGAGACATTCATGCATTAATTCATGTCATTTGCTGAAAATTAAACAAAGTTCTTTCCTGAGACACGTCTGAATATCTTTAACAGATAAAATAATATGAAATTCAAGTTCTTAAGCAAAGCGGGATTGTCCAAATTAATTGTTGATACGACTTCGTCGAGTTGAGCCTTGCCGCTTGGTGTTACCTACGTATTTTGCCCCATGAACACGAATTCGAAGTCAAAACTCGTAGATCTCAAATACTTTCAGAGGTTCATAAATCAAGAAAATACCCTAATCCGCCTCTTTTGACAATAAGAAACGTACAAAACACATCTTTATTATAATTTATGAAATTTGTTAGGCCTTTTCCTCTATCCACATACATTTTGAATGAGCACCGACTTTGAATTTGTGTTCATGGGTCAGGGACAGAAATACATAAGTACCAACTCTGTGGAGCCGTATCAAAAGAAAATGAGCCATACAAAATAAATTGGTACGGTATAATTAGAATTATTTCGGAACATCTCTCGAAAATTCTATATAACACTGACATAAGTACATGGAATAGTTTGTTCTAAAGTATGTTACATCGATCGATCAACCTCAAAATATTTCTTAACGGATTGACATAACCTTAAAGGCGACAAAAGCCCAATCACAGAACGTATCAGAGACACAAATCATAAAAACACCCTGTGTGGTCTGTAATTTTACTGAATTATGACAAGAAATGACGTCCAGTTTGTCTCAATATTTCACAGGTAATAAGTGAATACACCATGGTTTTTAGACATCTTATAGCGAGTTTATACAGCAAGTAAAATAAAATAAGAAATAAAATAAAGTCATTTAAAAAGTTAAAACTACACAACATCCATAACAGGTTTATACAGAAATAAAATAAAATAAGAAGTAATATAAAATAAGAAGTAAAATAAAACATGGTTAACTTTTATCTTTTATTTTATTTTACTTGACAAGTTGTTAGGCATATGTACATATTGAATAAAGACAAATTGATGTAAAATGGAACATATTGATATCAACAAAATGACACCTCTCAGTTTTTCCTGAAAAATGCGCATCCTAAAAGTTATGCGTAAAAGCAACCGAAAGTGAAGTATAATCTAGACATATCGGCCGGGGTTCACTAGGATTATTCTATTTTTGGACCACTTTCTCCTAAGTGGAGTGAACAAATATATGTATCTTTATTAACATGATCATCACCTCATCTACATCTTTTAACCCACAAATCACATTTAGCACACTTGGGGCAATTTTTTTTGTTTCGTTGATTTAATTTAGACAAATTGACGAGATAGGATGATACATGACATGATATAAATAGCAGTCGTCATCATATTTTTGTTGTCATAATGGAAAACGGGGTGTTCACTGGCATTTTTTTTTATTTCTTTTTGTCTTTGAATGACTAGATTTTATAATATTGGTAGTGTTGTCAACAATGGCTTATATTTTACTCAATAAACAATAACGGGGACCAAATTTTCGAGTATTCATCATTGAAGTTTGAGGTAACAACAAAAAATCCCAAATTTCGATTGACAGCTTTCTTACTTCTTACATTAATTTACTCAGCTCTATAAACACTCTGAAAATTATTACTTCTTATTTTACTTTATTTTATTTCTTATTTTATTTTACTTTCTGTATAAACTCACTTTTACCCCCTATCACGAGGAAAAAAAAATCGCTACCGTAGCCTCATGATTTACGGTTGCTATTTTTCTTCCCTGCCGACTGAACTAATATTCCTAACGTGAAAGGGACACTTCACATCTTGACATTTTTGAGATTGACATACTGGGCGAAATTAAGAAACCATTGTGATCTGCGCCTCTGCTGAGTACGGCTCTGAAACGTGAACTCATGAAACCCACAAACCTCATGTTACCCAACGAATTCTTCACTCACAGTTATATCTGCACGATTGGTTGTCTACCGCGTAGGCAGCCTTTGACCAGGTACGATGATTTAGAACCCGATATGGAAGAAGGAAATATCGATCATCACACAGTGCATAGGTGAATGTTGTGTGGTAGGTTGCTTTCTGTTTAGTTATCCTAACCTCTAAAACTTTTATTTTGAAATGTTGACTAAAAAGTTTATGTGAATGCTGTTACTTTAACTTGTGGCCGTTAGTTATGTGTTTCTGCTGTTTTGCCATAACAAATTGATGTGATTTTGTGCCGTTTAGTTTTTAATTAGTTTCACAATAATTATGATCGTCACCAGGACTCCCCAGGAATGTTTTTCTCCCGACGTGAGTATCACTTATTTCTAATACAATGTGTGTGCTTGCAAGGAATCCAAGCACAAGCTCACTTGTGCAAATTGAGTTACTTCTAACTTTTTTTCTGTATCTATAACCGCCAACCTGTTTTATGTCGTTAAGTCGGTATAAGTTTTAAGCCGAGTTTATTTTATATCTACCATCTGGTCCAGGAATGAGCTATTATTACCTACTTATCAAGTAATAATTTTTCTCGAGATCTAATCAATCGCTGATTCATAGATAAGTTCCTATATTAATAGTTACACATTTGCGAGAGAAAAAAAATTGGAGACGTTTCAATGCGTATTTTTACTATCAATTATTTTTTTTATATCTTCAACCACTTGCAGGGATCTTGGTACTAACCGAAAATATTTTTGGGACGTAGGTGATATTTGAAAAAGTGAGAAATTGTCTGTGTCAAAATTAAAAATACCCGGTCTTAGGGTTAGGCTACTTCTATACTTCTACCAGAAGTGAATGACCTCACCCAATTTTTTCTTCATCGGAGAGGTGAATTAGTGAATTACCTCACCCAATGTTTTCTTCATCGGAGAGGTGCACTATCAATTTATACAGGGTGACCCAGAGGTGCATACAAACTCCATAACTTTTTTCTATACAAGCTATCGACTTGATTTTTTTTAAACGATAGGTCCGACATTCTAAAAATATTTCTATTTATATACAGGATGTCCCAGAATAAAATACTCAAGTAAGTTCTGTTTTTTTAAATGGCAACCCCTCAGTTTTTTTACATTTTTGCATTTGCCACTAAATTGTCGATAGGTATAACGCACTCGGACTTCCTAGACTTATCTGCAATAGTTTTTGACTTATGTCAATCTATGTGTCAAAATAGCGTCGTGCATAGACACCGAAAAACTAATAATTTCAGAACCATTCAAGATAACGAAACCAGTCCAGTCCAGATACAGGCGAACTGGGAGTCGATGTTCCATCGCCTACTACGATTTTTTACAAATGACAAATTACAAGTGGCAATAATTCGACTTCTTCAAAGGCAACCTATATTTCATTGCATCATTGCAAGGCATTGTTTAAGAGCTTTTTGACGGAATAGGGTTTGTGGTCTACTTTGTGAAATTTGCGAAAATAAGAAATGTCGGTGATGATGAAAATGGAATCCAGTAGGCCGCTGTCGTAAAATTTGCTACATCCATATAATTCTGAAAAGAATATGTTTCAACAAAATGAAATTATAATAGAAACAGGTGTAGGTACATCACTAAGGAAACAATTCTAGTGATCTTTACAAGAACAGGAGAGGATGATTAAAGTGGCGTTCAATATGGCTTGTAAAACTAATCCGATAGAGGAGCCACCATGCATTATAGTGAGTAATTATAGTCCAAACGAGTCCAAACTAATTTCTACTACGAGTCAATAACCGGAGAACGGCCGGCGGGCACTGTCAAAGATTATAGTTCTACTCTTTGGCTCTGTTGCCGATAAAGTTACGTACTCCTTGTAATAGCTGTCTTGAAGTATCAATTATCATTTGGCTTGGAAATATCAGGAAGAAATGGTTCGTGAAATAGTTATTCCGAAATAACATTCTTTGAAAATGAAATCCAACGCTTCCATATCCATCATTATGAGGTCCAACAACGGTTAAAAAAATGAACCTAGAGATTCGTAATTATATTGGCGGGCTTGGCAACATGCCAGTTGGGTTGTCATCTGAAGGTCGAATCACAAATCCCCGTTACGAATTTTACGGCAGAATATATTATTCCATCGGCAGAGGAATCGTTATTGGATTTTGAATTTTGATATTATTCTAGTGAATGTTTTCAAAATCTCACGTTGTCAACCGCTCATATATTAGTTTTGAATCCCAGGTTCATAAGTATTTTGATTGCGATTTTTGTGTTAGTTTGTTTGAATAAGTCGTTGGGAATGAACCGATTTTTATGAAATCAATGAATAATCTTTGGATGCCATAATTCACTGGTTGGATGGATGGAAGGAAATAATCAGACGTTCTCTAAGAGAGGAAAAATGTTATGACTCTCCGTGGATAGAAGATGCTGTAGAATCAAAAATAGAAAGAACTAAATGTTTTTATTACGTCCTGTATGTTGTACGCTGAATTTTTCTTTGTAAAATCAGAAATAATTGATTGATTCTCATACATCGCGTGTGATTTTCACAAGTGATGGATATTTAGGTGAGTATACTTTGACATTTCTGTGTCAATATTGTTGAAGAAATTCACGAGACCAAATTTCTTTAAAAGAATTTTGGTCGAGTGGGCGTTTGAAAACTAGTGTGCATGCCCAACTTTTCAATTTCGACTCACGACATAAATATTTGAGACATAGATTATTTATTTGAGATTTTGATCAAAATTATTAACGCCACGTGAAAAGAACACAATTTTGTGGTTATGTTTCCATAATGAGAATTTGCAACAAATGAAATAAGCTTGTCATCCTCCCAACATTTTTTTCACGTGAAATAATGACTTCTAGAACGAGAAGGACGAACAAAATCGCGTCTTTGATGAAAAACGAGTTTATTTCCTGGCGCATGCGCATTCACTTTTAGCGCCCGATTTTGAGAATCGATGTTCAATTGTTTTGGCTTCACATAGGCTATCCTTATTATTAATATTTGAAGTTATTAAATATATGCACGCACCCTCAAAGAAATAAATCTGTAGGAGTAAGGTCTGGGGATCACGCGGGCCAAGGAATAGTACCTCCCGAGATGCTAAAAGGATTTCTGTCAGCTTCCCCAATACAGTAGACCATTCGCTAATTCTTTGCGAGTGAAATTCATGATTAACAATTAGACGTGTACAATTATTGAGTTTGCCCGAATGTGTAAAATTTTACGACAGCGGCCTACTCGATTTCTTATTTTGCTGCATTCTCGCAAACTTTCCAAAGTTGACTTCACAAACCTCTTGAAGCTCTTGAAAAATGCCATGCGCAATGATGCAATAAATTATAGGGTGTTGCATTTGAAAAAGTCGAGTTATTGCCATTTGTAATTTGTTATTTAAAAAAAATCGTAGTAGGCGATGGAACATCGACTTTGAATTCCCCTGCATCTCAAAACACGCGGTAAAGCCTAAGGAATCGACTGGAAAAAAGTTGGTTACGTTAACTTGAATGGTTCTGATGTTATGAATTTTTCTGTGGGTCTAGGTACGACGCCATTTTGACACATACATGAACATAACCCAAAAACTATTGCAGATAAGTCTATGAAACCTGGGTGCGTTATATCGACATTTTAGTAGCGAATCCAAAAATGTAACAAAAATAGGGGGCTGCCGTTTAAAAAAACAAAACTCAATTGTATATCTCATTATGGGACAACTGGTATATAAAAAGAAATATTTTTAGAATGTTCCCATTGTCAGACCCTTCGTTTAAAAAAAATCAAGTTGATAGCTAGGATAGAAAAAAGTTATGGAGCTTGCACGCACCTCTGGGTCACCCTGTATACCTGGTATGTACATAAAATGTAGTATACAAATTCGAGAAGTATTTGAAAAATCATATACCGCACTAAAAAACAGCAATTATTTGAGGAATCGAAAAGTAAGTATTTACTTGGTGTTTCAATTATAAATCAAATTTGAAATACTTTCTATATAGTCTCATAACATTTAAAATACTTCAGTTTATTTGAAGTATTTATATAGTTTGAAATACACTCGGACAGCAGCAACGGTTTTCCAGCAACGTTTTTTTTTATCGTTATTTATAGAGTTTGTTGGTTTTTGAACTGAAATTGGCCATTGTTGGGAATATTATGATGAAAAACTATATTTTGGCACCTTATTGACACTTTCGATGACACGAATTGATTTGTGACCAAAAAACTACCCCAATATCTCACCCCGAAATTGAAATATTCGCAAATAGAACAAATTAATCGTTGCTGGGGATTTTTTCATGCAAATACATTATCAGGAGTTTTCTAGACACGCTTCATATGATGAAATCATTTGTGACCCAATAACTACTCCAATATCTCACCCCAAATTGGAATATTCGCAAGTAGAATAAATTAGGCGTTGATGGTGATTTTTTCATGCTAATACATTATTAGGAACTTGCTCTATATGCTCAAGAAATAATTTGTGACCCAAAGACTACCCCAATATCTCACCCCCAAGTTTACATATTCGCAAATAAAACAAATCAATCGTTGCTGGTGATTTTTGTATGCAAATACATTATTAGTAACCTGCTAGACACCCTCCATATAATGGAATAATTCGTGACCAAAAATGTACCCCAGTATCTCTGCCCCAAATTGAAATATTCGAAAATAGAACGAAGTAATCGTTGCTCCTTATTTTTGCATGCAAATACATCATTAGGAATTTGCTAGACACGCTCTATATAATGAAATAATTTGTGACTCAAACACTACCCCACTATCTCATCCCCAAATTCTTAAATAGAAGAAATTCATTGCTGGTGTTTTTTTCCTGCAAATCTTTTATTAGGAACAGCAACGATTAATTTGGGGTGGGATATTGGGGAAGTTTTTGGGTGACAATTAATTTCACCATATGGAGCATGTAGAGCAAGTTACTAATAATGTATTAGCACGAAAAAATCACCATCAACTATTAATTTGTTCTATTTGCGTTAATTTGGGGTGAGATATTGGGGTAGTTAGAGGTCCAAATTATTTCATACGTTTTGACTGTCAAAAAGCCTCAAAACATACTCTTCTCCTGCAAACCTCCAGCAACAACTGTTTTAACTATTTTTGATTTTTTAAGGGTGCTAGAAGGGTGGTTGAGGGGTATTTCCTGGGTCTCAAATTATTCCACTGTATGGAGCGTGTGGAGCAAGTTCAAAAAAATGTACTAGTAAAATTACCAGTATCGGTTTACCCTATTACTATTTCAAACCTTCAGTTTGGGGTAAGTTATTGGGGTGACTAGACGGTCCCAAATCCCAATCAATCATCGAACGTGTCAAGAAGTTGCCAAAATCTATATAATAAAAATGAATCTCGATTCTTTGTAAGCGCAAAACGTGAGAACGGCCGGAAGGTCACAGGAATGAATCCTGGTCAGAGGGTAAATTTTTTTTTATGTTATAAAAACAATGCCTGGACGATTTGGCCAATTGTTTTTTCAATGTTCATAATGATCCAAATAAAATTTTTAGGAAAAGAAAGGATTTTTGGAAAAATTATTGGAAATGTCTTTGGCTTAAAAAGTTTTCAAGAATTTATAATAAAAATGAATGTTTGTTTGTGTTGGTAAGCTCATAACTTGAGAACGGCTGGACCAATTTGGCAAATTTTTTTCGGGAAAACGGAATAACGAACAGAAAAACGGGATAACGGGATAAGAGAAAAACGAGAAAATATATGGGTGTGACAGCAGGAACGGGTGTGACAGCAGGAACGGGTGTGACAGCAGCAACGGTTTTCCAGCAACAGTTTTTCAGCAACAGTTTTTTATCGTCATTCATAGAATTCGTTGGTTTTCGAACTGAAAATGGCCATTGTTTGGGAATATTTTGATGAAAAACTATATTTTGGCACCTTCTTGACACGTTCGATGACACGAATTGATTTGTTACCAATAAACTACCCCAATATCTCGCCCCCAAATTGAAATATTCGCAAATAGAACACATTAATCTTTGAAGTTGATTTTTTCATGCAAATACATTTGAGGAACTCGCTCTGTACGCTTTTCCCAAACCCCAACCCCAAGTTTAAATATCCGCAAATAGAACAAATCAATCGTTGCTGGTGATTTTTGTATGCAAATTCATTATTAGGAACCTGCTAGACACCCTCCATATAGGTAATGGATTAATTTGTGAGCAAAAAACTTTTTAACAAAAAATTAAACCGACGAAAACATCAACCGAAAAGCAAAAAATAAAATAAACCTTCATAGTCTAAATGATAATTGAGCTCCTAAACTAATTTGACTACCTAATTTTGAGTCGGCGCCAAACAAACAATTATCGAAGATCATTATATTACTTTGAAAGAAGTAATCAAAACGCAGCCGTGCATCTCGCTGCAATCATTTTACGCTTTACCTAATTAAATTGCTAGTTTGTTTGGCGCCGACTCAAAATCAGTTACTCACATTAGTTTAGGAGCTCAATTATCATTTAGAGTAAGAAGGTTTATTTTATTTTTTGCTTTTCAGTTGATTTTTTTCGTCGGTTTAATTTTTTTGTTGAAAAGTTTTTATTTTTCAATTTTTTGTTGCTGAAATCTACTAATTACTACCTAATTTTGAGTCGGCGCCAAACAAACAATTATCGAAGATCATTATATTACTTTGAAAGAAGTAATCAAACGCAGCCGTGCATCTCGCTGCAATCATTTTACGCTTTACCTAATTAAATTGCTAGTTTGTTTGGCGCCGACTCAAAATCAGTTACTCACATTAGTTTAGGAGCTCAATTATCATTTAGAGTAAGAAGGTTTATTTTTTTTTTGCTTTTCAGTTGATTTTTTTCTACGGTTCAATTTTTTGTTGAAAAGTTTTTATTTTTCAATTTTTTGTTGCTGAAATCTACTAATTACTACCTAATTTTGAGTCGGCGCCAAACAAACAATTATCGAAGATCATTATATTACTTTGAAAGAAGTAATCAAAACGCAGCCGTGCATCTCGCTGCATCATTTTACGCTTTACCTAATTAATTGCTAGTTTGTTTGGCGCCGACTCAAAATCAGTTACTCGCATTAGTTTAGGAGCTCAATTATCATTTAGAGTAGAAGGTTTATTTTATTTTTGCTTTTCAGTTGATTTTTTTCGTCGGTTTAATTTTTTGTTGAAAAGTTTTTATTTTTCAATTTTTTGTTGCTGAAATCTACTAATTACTACCTAATTTTGAGTCGGCGCCAAACAAACAATTATCGAAGATCATTATATTACTTTGAAAGAAGTAATCAAAACGCAGCCGTGCATCTCGCTGCAATCATTTTACGCTTTACCTAATTAAATTGCTAGTTTGTTTGGCGCCGACTCAAAATCAGTTACTCACATTAGTTTAGGAGCTCAATTATCATTTAGAGTAAGAAGGATTATTTTATTTTTTGCTTTTCAGTTGATTTTTTCGTCGGTTTAAATTTTTGTTGAAAAGTTTTTTTTTTCAATTTTTTGTTGCTGAAATCTACTAAATACTACCTACTTAATTTTTGATTATTTCCAAAATACTTACCTAGTTTATTTCAACTATTAATATTAAGTAATATGATTTTCTATTTTAACTATTTATTGTTATATAATATAAATTAATTTTGAAAGTTCTGGTCAGTTGATTTCATCACTTTGTATATAATTCCATCCTTTCATAGAATGTATACATTTTGACGGATGTAGGAGGGTCTGTCAATGTCAACTACATATGTGTGCCAAAGTTCACAAGTGAAAAATCAATCATCCCCTATTTTTCATTCCAAATTTTAATGTGATCAACTATGAGGTATACCCTTTCTAATGAAAAAAGAATCATCCAAATCGGAAAACCCACTACAAAGTTATGCCTGATAGAATCGGTTAACGGACCAAAATTCAGAGGGTGAACGATCAATATCCTCCATTTTGCTACCCTTAGGGATGGATTTTGTTGTTCAAATTGAAATGGGACCAACTTCGAAGTACACCCTATCCAATAAAAAAAGAATCATCGGAATCGAACCGCTCTGTAAAAAGTTGTGCGTGATCATAAATAATATATATATGTATATATATATATATATATATATATATACGCGTCGAATAGAGAACTTCCTCCTTTTTGGTTTCGTCGGTTAAAAATATACCCCAGTATCTCGGCCCCAAATTGAAATATTCGAAAATAGAAGTAATAGTTGCAAATACATCATTAGGAATTTGCTAGACACGCTCAATATATATAATGAAATAATTTGTGACTCAAACACTACCACACTATCTCATCCCCAAATTCTTAAATAGAAGAAATTGATCATTGCTGGTGTTTTTTTCCTGCAAATCTATTATTAGGAACAGCAACGATCAATTTTGTTGTAATTGCTCATACTTCATTTTGGGGTGGGAAAGGGGTAGTTTTTGGGTCACAATTAATTTCACTATATGGAGCATGGAGAGCAAGTTCCTAATAATGTATTATTAGCATGAAAAAATCACCATCAACGATTTATTTGTTCTATTTGCGAATATTGCAATTTGGGGTGAGATATTGGGGTAGCTAGAGGTCACAAATTATTTCATGCAATTTGACGTATCACAGAGGCCTCAAAACATACTCTTCTCCTAAAAACCTCCAGCAAAAACTATTTATTGATTTTTTAAGGGTGCTAGAAGGGTGGTTGAGGGGTATTTCTTGTATGGAGCGTATGGCGCAAGTTCAAAAAAATACTAGTAAAATTACCAGTATCTGTTTATCCTATTACTATTTCAAACCTTTAGTTAGGGGTAAGTTACTGAGGTAACTAGACGGTCCCAAATCCCAATTCCCAATCAATCATAGAACGTGTCAAGAAGGTGGCAAAATCTATATAATAAAAATGAATTTCGATTCTTTGTAAGCGCAAAACGTGAGAACGGCTGGAAGGTCATAGGAACGAATCCTGGTCAGAGGTTAGGTAAATATTTTTTTATTTTATAAAAACAACGCCTGGACCGATTTGGCTAATTGTTTTTTTAATTTTCGTTAAACTTTAAATAAGGTTTTCAGAAAAAGAAAGGATTTTTGGAAAAGTTATTGGAAATTTCATTGTTCTGGAAAAGTTTTCAGGAAAAATATAATAAAAATGAATGTTTGTTCGTGTTGGTAAGCTCATAACTTGAGAACGGCTGGACCAATTTGGCAAATTGTTTTCGGGAAAACGGAATAACGAACAGAAGAACGGGGTAACGGGATAAGAGAAAAACGGGATAACGGGATAACGTGAGAAAGCGATAACGGGAATAGCGGAAAAACGGGATAAGGGAAAAACGGGACGCGGGCAGAGTCAAAGGCAAAACCTAGATGGAGCAACACGAAAAAATCATAGGAAAAAAATAATTCCATGCCGTCGACAGTTTTCAGGAAAAACATTAAGGGAATATAGAAATTTGGACAGGACAACGTCTGCCGGGTCAGCTAGTTATATTATATAATATTCATCAAAACATTCCCAACAACAGCCAATGTCAGTTCGAAAACCAATAAATTCTATAAATGACGAGTAAAAACCCTTGCTGCAAAACCGTTAATGCTGTCACACCCGTAAAAAAGGTGGATATTCGAATTATTCCCAGAGTCATCTGAACTTGAACGTATATCTTAAATCAAGAGGCCAGACGTAAACACCGTGATCGCTTCTCGCCTGGTTTTTGATTTGTCGAACCGCCATGAAATTTGAATTTTGTATACGTTAGTCTCAACCATGTTCCATTTTTGGCTGTTGGCTATCGACATTCCTGAAGCAAAATAAGATTTTTTTCTACAACCCTTTACGAAAAGACGTCATTTTGTAATAGAATACCTTCAGCGAAAACGTGATTTCCGTCGCAAGTGAGATAAATTCTCATAACATTAACTTTCGTTTCTAGTGACGAAAGCTAAATTTATATTCTCAATCATTTCCCGCCCTCGTATATAATGTTTGGATGACTTTAAATTATTAATAAACAAGGACAGGAATCATTTCTATAACTAGAATGCATTTTTTTTACTTTTGTTTAATTAAAAAGCAAAATAGAATCGTAAAAATACCGTGAGATTTAAAAACAATTTATATCTAGTTGCCTAGTTTCATTAGTTCAACTTGTCAGTTTCCACTGAAAGCATTGTTAGTTTTTTAAGTTATCATGATTTCTGATTCGGAAAGTGATTTAGATTTTCCAAATACCCCATCAGAAATAGCAAATCAAGCTGAGGAAACCTCTTTGGATTTATTACCAGTAAAATCTAAAAAGAGATATGAAGAAATACAGTGCTTCTCAAAAGTCCCCTCCCCCCCTCTTATTTTTGGAACGATTATACATAAACAATTGAAATTTGGAAACTGAATATTAAAGGTTGTAAACTTCCCTACTAGTGATGATAGATGACGAAATCGTCAAAGATGACGTCACAAGGCCATTGTGACCAATAATTTTAAATGGAACCCTACGTCAAGCGACACCTCTTTTAAAAAGTATCGAAAAAACCTATTCAATGATACTAATTTTGTTTGTGTTTGTGGCAGTTTTAATGGCTCATTAGTAAACATTAAAATTTAAATTCCATTCAGTATGATATTAATTACAGATTTAAGAATCAGTATCTACTTAAAGAAATTGCTCGAAGTGATCTCCATTTACTTCCTATTTTTAAACTCTTCTCGTACTTTTGCAAATGTGTCTGCGGAAACAGCCTCACATTCTGCAACAATACGTTATTTTAAAACGTCAATATTATCAGGTTCAGTAGCGTAAACCTTCGATTTAAGGTACCCCCACAGAAAAAATCCAAAGGTGTAAGGTCCGGTGATCGAGCTGGCCATTCCGTTGAACCTCGTCGTCCAATCCATCTACCACGATACTCCTCATCTAAATACCGTCTTACTGCACCGTAATAGTGTGGAGGAGCACCATCCTGTTGGAATGATATTTCCAAATTGCCGAATTCATCTGGATTATCTTCCAAAATTTCAAGGATTAACGGTTCTATTGCGTTTTGCAACAGCTCCAGATAAACCTCACCAGTTGAATTAGTATTTAAAAAAATAGGCCCAACGATGTGGTTTCCCAGAATACCTGCCCAAACATTCACCTTCTGGGGAAATTGGGTATGTGTTTCACGAAACAGGTGAGGATTTGCGTCACTCCAATACCTCACATTCTGTGTATGTACCTTTCCATTTAGATAGAAAGTACTTTCGTCACTAAACCAAATTGTTTTGACATAGTCTGGCTATTGGTTAATTTTAGTTTCCATATTTTCACAAAATTCTAGTCTTCGGTCTCAGTCGTCGTCTGAGAGTTGATGAACCATTTTTAATTTGTATGGAAGAAATTTGTTTTTTTTTCAACACCCTGTGTACTGTACTTCGACTGACTCCACAGGTAGATGGAACGTGAGTTGTTAAAGAAGTAGGATTAACTATTACTTCTGCCAGTATATCAATTTTTTTCTCATCAGAAATTTGTGGTCTGCCAGATCGTTTCGCATCACTAATACTACCCGTTGTTTCAAACTTACGAAGAAGCTCCCTTAAATAAGTCTTCGAAACGGGGCGATCGGGAAACCTCTCATTGAAAATGCGTTCTGCTGCATGAATATTTTGTCCAGTTTCACCAAGAATTAGGATCGCTGCTACTTTATCACCTGAAGCACGTACCATTTCGCTTCTTGAAGCACTTGAACGTTCGGCTCACAACAGTTTAACAAATTATTAAAATGTACAAAAATATTAAAAGTACCAAAAGCTGCGAAAACAGTTAAACGTTCGATCAACAATACACAAATTATTAAATGTACAAAAACTTGGACAATTACAAAAACGTCGAATTAGGGAGACTAACAAAAACGTCAGCTTATTTGACAACTATCTAGAGGCGGAGCTTGAATTTTGAATTTTAGTATTAACTGATTTAATTCATCACAGCTTTGCGTTTTTTAAAAGCGAGTTGCCAAAACTGCCATAAACACAAACAAAATTGGTATCATTGAATAGGTTTTTTCAATACCTTTTGAAAGAGGTGTCGCTTGCCGTAGGGTTCCATTTAAAATTATAGGTCACAATGACCTAGTGACGTCATCTTTGACGATTTCGTCATCTATCATCACTAGTAGGGAAGTTTACAACCTTTAATATTCAGTTTCCAAATTTCACTTGTTTATGTATAATCGTTCCAAAAATAAGAGGGGGGGGGAGGGGACTTTTGAGAAGCACTGTATATGCAAAATTCATGGATTGGAGAGTTGATAATCATGTAAATTCATTTTCGGAAACTGATGCTTGCGTATTTCGGATGGTTGTCAAAAAAATTTAAGTCATCGACGCTATGGTCTATGTATTCCATGTTGAGAACCACTTTATCGATTAAAAATGTTATCGATATCAGTAAATATCCCAAGTTACGTTCTTTTTTAAACGAAAATCTGATGGTTTTAAAAGTCAAAAGTCTAAAAAAATTTCTTCCGATGAGATACACACTTAAAGAATGCACCCGACTCCAAATACTTAATGACTAAGGTAAGTTAATTACTTTATTATTGCGACAAATTCTTAATGATATTAATTTTAACGTTTGTAGGTAGCCTTAGTTTTTGGAATTTGGGGGGCTTGTCGTTGCCATGAATTAAAAGATTTGACAGTAAATGTCAATGATGTAATAGATACCAGCAGTATACTCTTAGTGACAATACGTAATACAAAAACAAAAGTACCGCGTTCCTTCCACATTTCTGGGTTCTTCTACGAGATTTCTAAAATATATATGAACCTCTGTCCACTAGATATGGACAAAATAAATTCATGTTTCTTTATTAACTACCAGAACGGAAAGTGTACTAGACAGGTTGTGGAAATAAATAAATTCAGTAAATTTCCTATGCAAATAGCTCAATATTTAAACTTGCCTGATTCCCAAAAATATTCTGGGCTTTGTTTGTGTAGAACTTCCGCAATGCTATTAGTGGATGCAGGAGGTGATTTACTTCAATTGTAGTAACGTTGCGGAGGGATATGTTGATCAATCAGTTAGCAGCATAAATCAAATACAAACAAAAATGTTTCAATCCATACAAAATACAACGCTATCCGATTACGGCGCATCTTCATCTGGAGTGACATAACAGATGTGGCATCGTCTACCTCAATACATAAAAATCTTGATTGTAATACTCCTATAATTTTGAATAATTGCTCGAATCTAACAATTAACCAATATTTAAATCATAAGTAATGTTTAAAGGAATTCTGTTATTTTTAATTTAAAATAAAATATTTGTTCATCGTTCTTTTTTAGCATATTATTATGACAATAAACAGGGTAGTAGAGAAAGTATAGTGTTTCACTCGTCGAAAACATCCTTTGAAGCTCTTGAACATTAACAGCCTCGGCTGGTAAACTGTTCTCTCGCTTCAAAAAATGTTGCTTTCGTCACTCGTAAAACAATATACTATTTTCCAATTATTATGTAATACTCTACATAAGTAGTGCCCAAAAAAAGACAAAACAAATAAATGGAACCATTTATCAAAAGCGGCGATCAATACAGAAGTTTGCCATTCAGTGTTAGCTGTAACGTGCAAGAAGGCGTTTACCTAGGTAAAATATCGATTTTGTATTTTTTATACCATTTAACGATGATGATGTAAGCTCGGATGTGGTATTCAATGCGGAATATGGAATAATTCCATTTTTTGTTGTGTCCTAGGTGGGTAGCGTTTATTTATAGAAAATTACTTCATTCATTTGAATAACGGCTTAATGAAAGTGCTGGAATGTACAGGGTGGTGCCATAACTTTTTACGGTTCGAACTGAAATTCTCACTCGCCGAATACAAGTTAGTTGAAATAAAAAGTATATGGTTCGGGCAAATATCATATAAAAAATCATATCATATCATATAAAAAATCACTGCGAAAATTTGTATTGCTTCCATGGTTCATATAAGCAAGTACCTAACCCAGAAACACAACAGTTTCAAACGAGGTTGCAGATCTGTGCACTCATGACCACGTCCAGTTTCCAACCAGAATATGTGCTAGTGAAGGACCGTCTACATACGGGGTGATCCAGAGGTACGTGCAAGCTCTATAACTGTTCTATCCATGTTATCGACTTGTTTTTTTAAACGATAGCTCTGACAATGAGGCACATCCTAAAAATATTTCTATATATATATATATATATATATATATACACAGTCTGACCCATTTAAAATGGAACCACTCCTGTAAAATACGCATTTTCAGTCAATCTCAAAAATATTTTTTTAAATATTAAGCATCAAAAACTGTATCTTGACACAAATTTTTATAACTTTAGTTTCATTTCCAAGGCACTCTATGGTTTTTTTTCTTTGTCAAAAACGGCAAAAGTTTATTAGGCAATTTTTGTTTTGAAATTTGACTACACCACTGGATTCGTAATCGTTATAAATGGAAAGCATCAAAATTTCATTAAAAAATATTGGTTAACAACGAAGTTACAACAACTTTAATTTTGGAAACAAAGTATTTGTATATAATTTTTATTTAGATTATAGACATATTTAAAATATGGCAACACTGCCGATACAAAGTAGAACACCAGTGAATTTGTTCAGCGAAAATCCGAAGTCAATAGCTCATTCCGTTCTACAGTTATAAGTATGGTAATGTGAGCGATTTGTGGAGTACTAAATCACAGCCTACTATTGATTTAGTACAATACCTATGCCTAATGTATTGGTTCAGCTTTCCTCAAATTATTGATACCTTCTCTAAAAGCTTGTTTCAATTGAGTTTTGCAGAATTTAAAAGGAACATTTTTTGTCCTGCTTTCTGTTTTATTATTCAATAAATAATTTTGATACTTTAAAACTTGATTCGGTTCATTTCGTTTTTATCGGCTATGGAAGACTGCATAACTTGAGAATGAATTTTTAATTTTCTGTTATTTTCGAATACATTTATAACCTAAACTTAAATACATTATTTTAAGGAAATATAATTTACAAATCCAGTGGCGTAGTCAGATTTTTATTACAAAATCGCTTCCACCACAATTCGCTCTCATTACCATACTTTCAGGAGTTATAACTGTAGAACGGAATGTGCTATTGACTTCGGATTTTCGCTGTACAAATTCACTGGTGTTCTACTTTATATCGGCAGTGTTGCCAGATTTTAAATATGTCTATTATCTAAATAAACATTATAATCAAATACTTTGTTTCCAAAATTAAAGTTTTTTTTTTTTTATGTTCTGGGTCCCACGAAAAGGGATATCCTGTAATGTTCAGAGAACATCGTGGGAACCAAGGGAAAGAAGGTAGGAGTTGGTGTTCTTCTTAAATTTCTGGAGGTTGTATGCCTCGGGGAACACCTCCCTAGGCAATGAGTTCCAAAGCCTCGCTGTTCGTTGGATGAACGAGTCTTTGGAAAGTGATGTTCTGCAGGTCTCCAAAGTGACCACGAAGGGGTGTGATGACTGAACTTGACGGGTTAGTCTCGAAAAGACTGCCAAAGCAGGAACGATTGTTGATATTTCAGAAGAGCATCGCCCATGAAAATATATATAAAATAGAGACAAATCGCCAACTTTTCTACGGTGTTCCAGACAAGTGAGCGAGTTTGTAAGCGAGGCATCACCGACGAGACGAATTGCCCTTTTTTGGACAGAATCCAATAGCCTCAGGATATGTTTAGGTGCCGCGCTCCAAATATGGGAACAGTATTCCAGGACAGGTCGGATCTGTGCCTTATAGATCATAAGCAGCTGAGTGGGGGTGAAATAGCTCTTGGCACGAAACAAAACCAAGTTTTTGGGATGCACTTTTGGCAATGGACCTCACGTGATTTTCCCAGGAAAGGTTATTGCTGATAGTAATACCAAGCATCGATATGGATGACTTCAGTGGTATGGTTACTCCTGACAAAGTTATGTTAGGCACAGTGAGATCAGCTTTTCTAGAGAAAAGACATGCTTGTGTTTTGTTTGCATTGAATTCTACCAAGTTATTAGATCCCCACTCGAGAATTGTTGCTAAGTCCATATTTATATTATTAACATTTCTTTCTCGTTCATTTCTGGTTTCACGGGCTGATATAGGGGCCCTGGAAGAGAAAGCGGTATGGAGGGTACTATCATCGGCAAAGCTGTGTACTGGACATGAAGTTGCTTTCAACAGGTCGTTGATGTGAAGTAGAAATAGTGTTGGTGCGAGAATAGATCCTTGCGGGACACCAGCATTTATGAGTAGAGTGTCAGATGAAACTCCATCGACCACTACATGGAGAGACCTGTTTGAGAAAAAACTAGCAAGCAGAGAACACAGCTGAGGGGGCAAGCCATAAGACGGAAGCTTGGCGAGGAGTCCCTGGTGCCAAACTCGATCGAACGCCTTGGAGATATCTAATGCCACAGCTAAAGTTTCTCCATACTTTTCAATAGATAGCTGCCATATATGTTAGACGTAAGCGAGCAGGTCACCAGTTGATCTCTGATGGCGGAAGCCATATTGCCTATCGTTGACAATTCCTGAGTCTTCCAGATATTTCATGAGCTCGATGTTGATGGCTTTTTCCATGACCTTTGAAATAATAGATAGCAGTGCGATAGGTCTGTAGTTGCTAGGTAGGGCCTTTTGTAGAGGGAGTCTTTTGCAGGAGCGCTTGCAAAGAACAGGTGTTAGTTCGGGGGAACATTTCTTGAGAACAATCGGCGGGATTCCGTCAGATCCACAGGCTTTGTTGGTGTTGAGACCCAGCAAAATCTTTCTGATAGTACGTTGGCGAAAGGTGATCTCGGGCATGTGACTGTCAATAGGTGTAATGTTCGGGGGTTGTTTTCCCGATGAATCCAGAGTGGAATTTCCAGCAAATAGGTGCGCAAAGATATTGGCTTTTTCCTGGGCAGTCGTTGCTAGTGTTCCATCTTCTTTGGTTAGAGAAGGAAATGAGCTGGAAGTGAAGTTTCTTCCCACAGCTTTGGCGAAAGACCAAAATGAACGGGATCCGTTAGGACATACAGCAAGTTTTGATCTTATTTTGGCATTGTGGGCATCTTTTGAGCATTCTATTGTCTCTTTGCATGGAAACGCTGAGAAAAACATACGAAGACCTTCCCAGTCGGCCGAATTGTAATGCCACATGAGACGGGGTGGTATTGTGCAGCTCGATGGTAAATGGAAAGAGCATGTTGTGGAGATGAGGGTGTGATCAGAGTTTCCAAGTGGGGCACAAACTTCTATTCTATACGGGTCAGGATTGGTGGTGAGGAAAAGATCTAGTGTATTGGCAGACTGGTTGTTGACATCAGGGATGCGGGTTGGTAGCTCGACCAGTTGTTCTAGACCATGAGTGATGGCGAAGGCCTCGGCTTGACGACCCTCATCATCTGTTTTGTTAGAGAATATGAGCCAGGCAGCGTTATGTACATTAAAGTCTCCCATGATTATGGTTTCAGCTGTTGGATGGTTCTCCTGAATGTAGTCCAGTTTGAGTGATAAAAACTCAAAGAGGTCGTTATATGAAGGTTCATTAGGTGATAGGTAATGGCAGCAGAGGAACTTAGTCAGTTTGGTATCAGATAGCTTGAACCACATCACATCAAAGTCTTTCGGTTCCAAACTCTCTTCACGCTGGCATGAAAGGTTAGCCTTAGCGTAAAGGCAGACTCCACCTTTGAACCTGAATCGAGAATGGAGTTCGTAACCAGGACAAAGCATATGGACCTTGTTGGTGGACGAGTTTACTTGTGTTTCTGTTAGAGCCAGAATATCCGGTTTTTTCGTCTGTAGGTGATGGTGGACGTCATTGATGTTCTTGTTGAGTCCGCGGATGTTGCAAAATTAATCTTTAATGTTGAGTCCCCTCGAGTACCTCTCGCCCGGAAATCCGAATGGAGAGGTATTTTGCTTCCGGAGTGTTTTACTCTAGGAGACTTCATCATTATTACTATTAGGATGCACCTGAAAATAAAGGAGGAATTGGGGAAAAGGAAAGAGGGAGACCGGAAAGTATCGACCGAACACTGAAACATGGAATGATCCATTTCACAGCACACAAAGTCGATATGGTGGTATTTCACCGGGCGATGAGACCATCTTCCACCTACGGTTATCCTTTTAGTCGCCTCTTACGACAGGCAGGATTTACCATGGGGCTATTCTAAAGCCGACCCCATACACTGAGCCGCTTTATTACCAAAAAAAGCTCTGTCAATGCTGGTTGAAAGTCGACACAGTATTGTCGAGATGCTAATTGATAATGAGAGCTATACAAGTTCACAGCACTCAGCAATTAGTTGCTGACCATGGGCATCACGTATGAACCCAAAAGTTCATGTCAATGCTAGTTGAGAGTAAATGACTTGATTATGCTTTCTTGTGCCGAGGAACCTTGTGATACTTGCCGAATCTCAAATTGACCTGTAAAAAACTGAATATTCTTGAAAATTATACCCGTCTCAATGAACTAACTGTTAACACCGAAAAAACAAAAACCATGTTATTCTCAGAAGGAAGCTTCGGAGTTGATAGCATAGTAGTGAGCGACATGTTCAATGGACCTTTCCATTTAGGAAAAAAAAATCCAAAACTTATATAGGTCGATTGTATTTCATTTGAAACGTCCAATTGACTTAGAATGCCATCATATATTTTTTATTTCGAAAAGATATTGCGGTTGAAAGAGTACCCGTGACGTCACGTTCATCGAAAACTACCCCCTCCATAATCCACGTTCAGAAACACGCATTACTGTTCTTGTCAAAAATATAGCTCACTGCTTGATATACTCCATTAATATATAATTGAACTCTGTTTATTGATAGACTCTTAAAAAAAATCTCATTTCAACAACGGTTTTTTTTATTTAAAACATTCAAAGTTTCTGAACGGGCCTTCCTTTTGATGAAGACCGATCATTGGCAACACTGCAAATGTTACAGACAGTTCCCAGTTCCCATGAAAATAATATTGAGATTTGAGGTTAACCATCAATGTTTATTTTTATCAACTTATTAATTTCTTAATATCATAAACGATTTGGTGTGGTTATAATGAAACAAGGCTTCGTTAAAGCAGGTTCGGAAAATTTGCCAAGGGTGGATTATGAGATGATTTACTCTTTTTATTTAACAAACATGACTTTTTTGAGTGCTGAAATGTGAAAACGGTAAGCAATTTGTGTTGTATATAGCAAAAATAAATATCGAGATCATTTTCAACTGACTTATTCGCATCAAAAAAGTAAATCAACACATGTTATCTTTTTACAGATCTACCAGTGACTCCAGTGGTGATAATGCTGTTGGCTACGCCAAGAAAACGTCTGCAATGTGAAAGCAAAGCTCACACCGGAACATAAAGTCCACAATTTTTTTAATAATTGTTTGGTGCAGATAGACGAAGAAGCAATGTCCTAGAATGTCCGTGTTTAGACTGTTCGGCCTCTGAAGGTATGTGTATATTGAAAACTGGTATTTGAGCTTTTCTTTTTGAAATTCACCCCCTAAAGGGGTCAAATTAGGGGTACATTTTTTTATGGGGTTTCGGTTAGTTTTTGAGTTATGGTCATGAACATTGGTGTTTTGGCTCTCTATTACGAATGAAGAATTCGTGTGTAACCTAACTTGAAAATTACTTTTGCTGTAAAATCAATTATGGCACCCAAACGAGATAATGGGAAACGGGAAGCCACAGGCATTATATATAAATATATATATATTTTATTTTGTTTTCATGTTTCAGCACATGCACAGAATATATCAAAGACTGTGTAATCCCTGAGATCGCAAGCTCATTTGCCAATGAAGGTGAGGATTATTTTATTTAGTTATTTCAAGTTTGTCAAAATTACTCCTAATATATTGGTTAAATGATACTTTATATCAAAATTGAACATGTGATACTTCACAACCTCTGGTTATTTCATAAGAAATATAAAGTGAAAATGCTTTTTTTTTTCTAATTTATATTTGAAACCACTTTGATTTTTCATTAAAAAGTTTTGTTTATCCTTTGAAAAAATATCAAGCTTTTTTTTCATTAGTAGAGAAATAAGTCTGTCCACAGTAAAAGCATTTATTTTAGGAAGAAATTAGCATTATTTCGGCAAAGTATTTTGCATTTCAGGTTTCTAAAATATACATAAAAAAGATACAAGAGTGACCATTGTAAAAGTTGATAGAAGAATTACCACAAAAATAAACATAACATCACTGATTTACACAAACATTGAAGTAAAAATGTCAACTGATTAATATAACATAGGTTATTGACTGAATTAATGAGTTGACATTTTAAATTCAATGTTTGTGTAAGTCGGTGATGTTATGTTTATTTTTGTGCTAAGTCTTCTACCAATTTTTACGATGTTCACCCTTGTATCTTTTCTATGTATATTTTAGAGAGCCTGAAGATGGCAAAATACTTTGCCGAAATGCATTGCTATTTTCTTTCCTAGAAATAAATGTTTTTTACTGTGGAGCAGACTTCATTTTTTCTACTAATTAATTAGAACTCCACCTGACGTGGACTACTTTCATAATGTTTTTTTGTTTCATGTTCATCTAGCATCTGTACAGTTTACACAGAATGGATCAAGCAATGGATGAATTCTTCAAAATGAAGTGGGGATTTAAGCTTCTGTTGAACTTACCTTCATCCATTGGGGTATTCGCCGAATTATTTTTTCTGTGATTGTTTAGAAATAATCAATCATAAATGCATTATACTGTGAATATATATGTGGGCTTTGTCTGTTTGTATTATAATATAAATAAATTCATATTCGGTATCTGTTAGTGTTTCCTTCATGTGATGAGTCAAATATTTATTAAGTTTGAACTACTGAAAATATAATTAATAATTTAGAATGACTAGACTTGAAATATGTTCATACAAATTTCGTAAATTTTTTGCAAAATTATTTACTTATTTCACACCCAATTCTTTGTTGAGGGATACTAATTCAAAGGTAAAGACGTTAACTCATCTATTTTTTACAAATACAGGCTTACATTTTCTATGGTAAAAATTTTCCCTATGGTTACAAAGCTATAGAAAAAAAAAATCTGAAGATATTGGCATTCATGAAGAGAATGTGACAACAAACCTTAGAAAACTCTGACATAATACTGCACATTCTAGTTATTTAAAGTATTTTTGAATTTCAATCAATCAAAATAGAAGAAATGAATCTTATTGACAAAGTTGTTAAAGAATTCGTCCACCGTATGCTCCTGAAATAAAATTTAATTGTATTGTGCCATTTGGAGTAGCATATATTAAATTTTTTACAGTATTGCATTTTTTCTATTCTGACCAAGTCATGGACAGACGAACAGGATCAGAGGGTTTTTCAATTTCCAGACAATTAATAATTTAATTAACTTTCTTATAGCGAGCTCTGAAAGGGATCGGCAAATTTCTTTCAATTTCAGATATGTCAATATGCCAATATATAAGCTCTTGTAAACAATTTGCCATCATAGGCACAGCTTTTGTGAAAATCTAAATCTTGTGAACACTTGATTAACTCCAATCAAAGTCATCAGCCAATCGAGAGTATACATCCCCAACCCATATCTTTTTTAAACTTATCAGAACATCCATATATTTAATTTCTCCAATTTTGGTAATGTATTTCACAATGTGGTAAACATTTTCAGGGAGCCCCAACTAAAATTACTCTTCTTTTCTATAAGTGCAATAGATAAGCGCTGGCGCTGCTCTCCTTCGATATTTTCAATCAGGATCGGATGAAGACTGACTAGGAATATACTCAGAATTTTTTTGGTGGTGTTATTTTGGTGAATCGGATAATGTACTAGCTTGGCTACTGCTAGAAGAAGAACTATTCGAAACTCTTAAGTAAATATTTCCCATGGATGTAATGTCACTCAACACAGTTTTACTAGCTGAAGGAGTGATGTTTTCATTTGGTTTGGGTTTCTTCATCGTTGGTAGGTCATGTACTTATAATGAAACATTGTCAGACCAATGTCGTTTCAGGTTGATATGTGGACAGACATCTTTCTTGAACATAAATTTGGATCCAGTTGTTCTAGCATATTCCCAATTCATAGTATCTTCTTTCAGCTGAAACCAAAGAACAATATGTTTATAGGACTGGATATAAAATATAGTACTAATCGATGATTTTGCAAACTTGCATTGAGTGAAATTAAAGATCGTTCCTTGATGTACTCACCTGGAAATGTTCTGCACAAAAGCATATATTTCCACTTTTTACAAAAGTTTGATTCACTTTCACTGGTGTTCAGACAACCGGGCACATTGCACTTTTTAGACATTTTCATAGTTATTAAAATTAGAAAATAATTTCCGAAATTTTTCAATACCAAATATTCATGGAGAGCTCGTTTATTTGCAGCAGTTCTCTGCATATCTCGTGTCTCGTATCAGATATATGCAAGAAAAAGAGCTGAAGAGAGACAAACGATTGATAATATTCTATTCCGTGGAGCAAACGAGCGAACCTATCAAAGTATCAAATAACAAATGTCATTACGTCACAATTCCATGATTCGCAACTCATACAACGATGCCAAATCAACTTTTAGTGAACCTGACGTCACGAACCCACTTTTTCCCGGATTATGGAAAAACTAGCCATCAGAAAAGAAAAAAAAAATTCCAAGTGATATTAGCACATATACTTTCTAATTACAGTGTTTTCTCATGGTGCATAAAAAGGTCCATTGTGTTGCTGATTGGGGTCTCAGATATGCTGAAATGTTGCAGCGTGTACAGATGGTTTTCCTCAAAAGAATGTTACTTCTGCCTATTACGTCACCTGATTACGTTGTCAGACTAGAAACCGGCAGAGTAAAATTGATTTACAATGTACTAAAACTCTGTCTGAATTGGATAACCAAAATACTGAGTATGGATGAAACCCGATTAATTAAGATGCGTCTCCAAAGACAGCTTGCACTTGACAACTGCGACGAAGAGTACAACGGGACACTGCAACTGAAAAGTCTCTTCAACGCTCTAAACCTACCCGAAATTTGGTCTCAAATCAAACGTGATGATCTTTCACTTTCAAGTCGTGCTACGTTTCTTTCTCTTCATTGTTTTTTCAGAGCCAGCAGGTCAAACCAAGATTTTTTAAGCCTCCATATACCCATTCAAGTTAAAAGAACTATTGCACAACTCCGTCTTTGTAATAAATACATTATTAAATTCACTCTGAACGGTTCCACCTATAGAATAGATCCGAGGGAAATTTGTACAATATGTAACATGAATAAGCTGGAGACCATCGAACACATTTTATTTGAGTGTCCAATTTATTGTGCAATGAAATCCCAAAACTCCGACTCTCCATCCAGCCTTGACAACCCTATTTATTCACTAGACAATTCAACTCATGTATAAAAAATCGCATATGCCACATTGCAATTGTCAGTTTGACAGCGGCAAAAGTTAGCTACAACTTTTACAGCGATTAATTAACTCCTATATAAAATGTGTCATTTAAAGATGACTGTTTTGTCATTTTGACAGCGATAAAAAAGGTGCATCGTTTTTTATCACCGATAAAAACGCCTGTTCCTCTTAAGCGTCTACATCTAGTATGCTTACGTCACTTCAATGTCTGCCCTGTCAGTTATTTAAGTATTGTTGATAATTGATACTGAAACATTACAACATGAGTCGTTTTGGGGAAGTTTCGACTCAACAAATAACAAAAAAGATAGAAAAAGCAATCCCGCAATCCACAAAAAATACTAAAGCGTCAATATGGAGACAATTTATGGAGTTTTGTCAAGTACGAAATTACGAACTGTCGAAAATAACTCCGTTACAAAAAGTAGCAGATATATTGAAGGATTGGGCCTATAATATGAAAAAGAGGAATGGAGAAGATTATAAAGAATATGCAGTTAATCAATTTGGAATTCAACTGCGAAGATGATTCAAGAAAAATATTTCAATGAATACAATATTAAATTTGATCCTTTTGCCGACATAACTTTTAAAGAAGCTCGTGATGCAAGAAATAGTAAACGGAAAGAATTACAAGTTATTCCAGAGAAAAGAAAAGTAAGTTCTGTAGCATTGAACAAGAAAGATATAGTAAAAATGGCAAAATTGTGGAATATAGACAACCCAGAGGGATTACAAAAAAGATTCTTTCATATAGCTTCTTATGAATTAGCTTGGAGGGGGGGAGAAGCTGCAAACTGTAAAATTTACCATTTTAAAGAAGAAAAAAATCAAGATGGAACTTCAACAAGAAGTTTGAATACAATACAATATTTTTAAAGACGACACAGGGTGGGTCGAAAAAATTGGCAGACAGCAAGTGGATAACAAAAAATGAAATGGATGAAGGTATTTGTCCCGTTGCATCGTTAAAATTACTGTTACAAAAAAGAAATGAAAACATAACATCTGAACTAATTTTTTTAACTCCAAATCCCCTTTGGAAAAACAAAAATTCTAAAGGTTGGTACAAAAATGTTCCACTGGGTATTAATACGATTTCTACTTGGGCCAAATATTCTGCAACTAAAATTGGACTCGACATTACAAATAATAAAATTACCAATCATTCGAACCGTGCTAGTACAGTTTCCCAGTTAGCCAAAGCAGGAGTAAGGGACCAACAACTTATAAAGATAACGGGACACTCATCATCATCTTCTATGAAACCCTACCTCCAAATTGATCCTGAACATCACGAAAATCTTATTAGTTCCTTACGAGCCTCGAGTGAGAAAAATCGAAATGAATATTCTACATGTGTGAATACCAGAGAAGAAAATTTTGAAATCAGTACACCAAACCAAACAATTTATAACAATTGTGTATTTAATAACTGTTCATTTAAATAATTTAATTGTATCAATAAAGATGATTATTGTTGTTGTTCATTCATATATTCGATCGTTAATTTATCTTGCCAAAAAACACTCGAGCTTTTCTTTTAAGAATAAATTTCTTTTTAACTCAAAATTTTTCCATCTGTCATTTTGCTCGAAAAACTGACATTTGACAAAATCACTCGACCTTCGGTCTCGCGATTTTGTCATGTCAGTTTTTCTCGTAAAATTACTGATTGGCAAAATTATTTCGTTACAAAAAGAAATTTATCCGATAAAAAAAAAGCTCTTGTGTTTTTACTGTTGACAAATGCACAAGTGGTTTTTTCACTTATTCATTTGTTTATCAATTGTCGCGGTGTTGGTTGCCAAAATAAATAAAGTTTGCATTGATATGTTTCTAAATTTCTTATTCATTAAATTGTCCTGCCGAATTACACTCGATATCGGGTAAATTTGTGTTGTTCAAATTCTAAACTGTTTCCTTTAGCAATTTGACTCGAAAAACTGTCAACCTAAAAACGCTCCACCTTCGGTGTCGCCTTTTTAATAATTGACAGTTTTTCTCGTCTAATTGCTAAGGCAACAGTTCCTCATTAAACAACCCAAATTTACCCGATAAAATACAAACCTGTCGTGCAATTATAAGCGATAATAGTAGAGGAGACCGTGGGAGATCGACCTTCACCGATCTGATAACTCGATGAGACATATTTTTTATCAAATATAATTTATAAACAAATATGCCTATGATAACTTGCCTATCGAAAAGTGTTCATAGCTATTTTTAATTGAATTAATTCTAATCAATTTTCTTTCATCATCTTCACTCTTTTGATAACCGGATGAGTTTCATCTCAACTGATAGTTTTTAACACACAGAATATGCCTAGGTAGGCTTGCCTACTCATTTCTGTGCATGACTACCTGGCAAGCAGATGTGAACAGGTAAGTCAATATAGGTAACTACACCGATCTGTTAACCAATCGAAATTGATATCATAGGTAAGATAATTTAATTACAAAACCAATCCTATAGGCTTGCCTGCAAAAAATCGTACATAAAATATTATTGCCAAGCTATAAAGTTTTAGAATTTTAGCTATTTGATAGGTGCGAGAGAGAAAGTAGAGCGTCCGAGGTCCGTGTGATAGAACAGGACACAACTTAGCAGCAGCACGCTACCTGGTTGTGATTACACAGCGGCATTTTATCAGAAAGGTAAAGTTCGGCCACTTAAGCTGTTCTCCAAAAATGAATCATACCAAAACATATTTGCGTCATTACTAGATGAAGCTGACATTTCCATAAATGAAAAAATGCAGGCCGTTCAGGAGTTTACCGCTCATATGTATGGTATAAAAAATTGCACTAGTGTGAATAACGCCATGTATTGCATTTTTATGAGAAGTTATTCCGCAAAAGAAGATAATGAGCACTTTTTGAAAAAAGTAAAAAGTTAGGACTCCAACAATTTGCCACCATGCTGGTCTTCCTTAACCCAACATAATGTATGTCAATTCTATGTAGCTTCATGGACTGATCAAGATTGCTTAAAATTGCGCCCTGAAAACTGTGGTTGGCTTTTAGACGATGGTCATTTTAAACCAATTGGATTTGTTGGGGACCAAACATCCTTAAAAATTGATGACATCGCACAAATCATGGATAATGGAGATGAAGAAGAATTATTAGAATCTGATGTTCATTATTCAGCTTCCGGTGATTCCGATGGTGAATAATAAAAATTATAATGAATATTTGAATTTAATTTTTTTATTTGTTTTATATGCTTTGTAATAAACGCTTTTAACAACATAAATGTATCAAATTTTATTTTTCTATATTGATGATTTTTTTAAATTTATTATACTAAAATTTTGAAAGTAACACTTATTCTTTCCCGCTTCACTGCATTTATTTGATTTTAAATAATAAATAAATTATTCTTTATTTAATTTCAATAGGACATAAGTACTTACCAAAGTTGATAGACTAGTAGAGAAGTGAGTTTCCTGCGAAAGTCTCTAATTGTTATTAACAAAAAACAAGAAAAAAAGGGTTTAAGTTTTTGGGAACTAAAAAACTATAAGCGATAGCGAAAATCGAAAAATAGATTCTTAAAGAGGAGGAAATTTCCAATAAAAAATTCTGGATTCCATGATTTATAATTTCAATTTAATGCTGAAAATAGGGCTCTGCGCGTCCGCTACGGCATGTGCGGCGCCATCTCTAAAGAGAGTACACCACATAAAATAATTTTTTTGTAGTATTATATATCAATTCAAAAATTTGAATGAATTATGGTGTGTTTTTAATACTTGAAAGAACAAGGTCCCGTTGGAAAAAAATAAGTTTATTTTTCAACAAGTTAGGCATTTGTTAATTAGTCCTTATTTTTCGGACCTCGGTTTTCATAAAAACGGCATAAATGTTTAAATATTAGCTCTGAAAATGTTTCTCTCCTTATATATATATATATATATATATATATATATATATTACTCAACAATTTTTAAAATTTTTTTTTTTTTTTATAATTTTTAAAGTTAACAAACACTTTTTTTTTATCCATATGTTATTGCTGTTTTTGCATCAAACGAAGGCATTCAATAATATTGGAAAAAAAAACAGGATATTTATTTATAAACAAATGGTATAGTTTGATATTTAAAAAAACATTATGCCATTTTGTTGCCTAGAGAATATGATTTGAAAAAAAAATCTTAAAACAGTTTTCTTATTGTTTATAATAGTTTTTTTTATATTTCTATTCTTTAAATAATTAATTTAGGAAATTAAAATAAACCAACCGATTATTTTTCTATGATTGATTAAATCATTAAATGTACAACAAAAATTAAGGTTACTTTTTAGCAAGAAAAATACTACCAAATTACATGACAAACTTAGTACTTCCAACAAAACCGTTGAATAATCCGGTTGAACAGGGCTAATATATCCACCTCGAACAGCACAAAGAAAGAAATTAACGCGGCAATGATTCCTTACGAATTTATTAACCAAAATGTGAACTATAGGCCTGTGGCACTTATATCTATATTCTCAAAGATTTTCGAATATTGTTTCTTGAACAGGTTGGAATCTTTTTTGAGGACGAAACGGGGTTGTCTACTATGACCGCCATCCAGCATTTTTACAAGGAGTTGGTGTGCCATTTAGAGGCAGGTGAATGCCCTGTTGGAATATTCTGCGATCTCAGCAGGGCGTTCGACCGTGTCGACCACCAACTCCTGCTTGTCAAGATGGAGGCATACGGAGTTGGGGACCAGCACTGAGCTGGCTCTCAAGCTAACTAGAGCAAAGACACTAATTTGTCTCAATTTCTCACCTTGACACTTATCTGGGTCGAAGGTCGTATAAAACCGAAACTTTAGGTGTTGACCTAGGAGTGCCGCAGGGGTCCGTCTTAGGCCCTGTTTTGTTTATATGATATGAATGACATCAGTTCAATTATACATGATGGTTGGACTCGGACGATTCTTCCTTCATTGTCTCCAATTCCGATGGGGATGTCCTCAATACGGCCTGTAACTCTGGGTTACGGTCGCTTTTCGAGTGGTTCAGCTAGAACTCCTTATATTTAGATTCTGAAAGACTTCTTATTTACGGTTTCACACAACCCAGAATAAACAAGATCTCGACCTTACTATTCAGGTGGGGGGAGAGAGTGTGAGTAGAGCTACAAGCACTAAATTCTTGGGCTTAACTCTTGATCAGAATCTATCCTGGAATAAACATTGTGATCAGCTGTGTTCTAAACTAAACAGCCTCTGTTTTATGATAAGATGTTTAAAGCGAGTTCTGTCATTAAGCGGCCTCATCTCTGTGTACGGTGCACATGTTGCATCACGTCTCCATTACGGTATTTACTTTTGGGGTTCATCATCTAGCACCCACGCTATTTTTGTTGCACAAAAACGTATAATTAGGTGTATAGTAGGTATATCCCCGACTACATCCTGTAGGGATAAGTTTAAAAAATTGGGAATTATGTGTATAGTATTCTTGTATATGAACTCTCTAAGTTTGTATTTTTAAACAAGGCGGATTATCTAAGTGCGAATTTACACGATCCAATAAAATTGAACAATAAAATTGACCAATATGGGTTATATTTAGACTTGACAATTTATTGGTCAATTTTGGCAACAGTTTTTACTCAGGAATACCAACATACTGACAAGAAATGGTTCAACTATAGGAAAAGTTCCTAATATTATTCAATAGCTTATTGAATTGACTCTGATCCATTCTTAAATATTGTTTGAATTGATTAGGATCTGCACTCAGGAATTTTTTGTGAACTAAAGTCAAGTCTTTCCCTCTTTTCTCAATCCAAGGTCTAATCCGCCTTCTACTACATCTCTGTCTTTTATATTCAGCAATTCACAGTGCTGCGAATGTAATGCAAAGTAAATTATGTTTTTTTTTCGCACTATCATTTTTGTCGCGGTTAGGGTAGGGAATGTGAAATCGCGTAAATAATAACATATAACCTGAAAATCTCTGTTCTAGCAGGCATCCAATTCATGGCCGAAAGTTACTGCAAATTGTGACTAAAAATTGATGAAAAATTAGAACCGATTCTAAACTCATCAATTTATTGGTCAAGTTTAAATTGACGACAATTTTCTGTTTACACCAATCAATAAAATTCAAGGTCACAAAATTGACCAATTTATTGGATCGTATGAATTCGCACTAAGGAATAGTGACGTTCACCATCATCTCACTCGTTCCCATAATTTTTTACACGCCCCCTTTAATAGACTAAATGTGGGGAAAAATTCACCAGATAATCTTGGTCTGCATGTTTTCAACAGACTACCTGGACATGTACGCGATTGTAAGTCATTTAATAACTTTAAAAAGCAACTAAAACATTTTTGGTTCAGGGTGAGTTTTATGATTTGAATGAATATATGTCCCATGGCAGTGTGTAATCTGATATTTTAAGATGATATTGTGGTGTCTATTTTTTTATGTAGATATGTACCTCATTTGTAATTAGTATTTAGTTGTTAATCTACACTGACGGATTCCATACATTGTTATGTCTACTGGAAATAAAGGCATTTGTATTTGTAACTCACTCACAGAAAATATTTGAACACTCTTTGTATAATGATTGGATTTTGTATGAACTTCGAAATTCGTCTCATGTGAAAGATGGGAGTTTATTCTACACTTACACTTTACTGCTTTTCTGTTTGCCCCCTACTCTTTTGAACAAGAGAAAATGCCTTTTTCATTTCTATTTTTGTCCAGTTCTCCGGAAGTGGCTAGTCAACAAATACGTATCTAATGGACGTAGGCTTTTTTTGCAAAAAATATCGATTTAATACCTTTCTAATAACAAGAATTTACCGACATTATGCAAAACCCGCCTTAAAACTATTTACAGAAACGAATCGACCGTTAAATAATCAATTAATTAATTTCCGACTTATTCACTCAATTCTCTACCGATAGTGAATTAAATTAATAGACCGCCTTCAACAGTGGATTATCATTTATGTATTACGCAACTGGGTTTTGTTTTCGGTTTTGTTGTTCTAAAATAATAAGATGATGTCATACGATACTCATCCAAGCAAGCAGGAATGATACGGTAAACCGCTAAGAGACCTGACTGGTTCTGAAGTGATATTCCGATTCTTCTAGGTATTGGATTGTGAACAATGACGTACAAAGGGACTGTTGCGAAAAAAATTTGTATAGGCCAAAATAGGCGGGCAAACAAAAAAATGTTGACTCAATTGACAGCAATTCCTTGGATTATTTTATATCTCCATGGCCACCCCAAAAAAGTCTAGTCGAGAAGTGAATTTCCTCCGAAACATAGTCTCCAAAAAATATGAGCAATAGCTCATTCGATTTGGGATGCAATTCTGAGTTTTTTTTTGCTGAAGAAAATTGCAATTGTTAAAAAAAAAAAAAAACAAAAAAGGGGTTCAGTTTTTTGGAAATAACTCAAAAACTATAAGCGATAGCGAAAATAGAAAAAAAAAGATTCTTGGATATATTTTTCATTTTAGTATTTAAGAGGAGGAAATTTCCAATAAAAAAGTTTTGACTCGTCGAACTCTATCTCCATTATTTATAATTTTAATTTAACGCGCGACCATTACGTCATGCGCGCGCCGTCTTTAAAGAGAGTACACCACATAAAATATTTTTTGTATAGCATTAAATATCAATTTAAAAATTTGAATAAATCATGGTGTGTTTTTAACACTTCAAAGAACAAGGTCCCGTTGGAAAAAAAATGTAATTTTTCAACAAGTTAGACATTTGTTAATTAGTCCTTATTTTTGGGACCTAGCTTTATTATAAAAAACG
This sequence comes from Gonioctena quinquepunctata, assembly GCA_018342105.1. Classification (NCBI taxonomy): domain Eukaryota; kingdom Metazoa; phylum Arthropoda; class Insecta; order Coleoptera; family Chrysomelidae; genus Gonioctena; species Gonioctena quinquepunctata. The sequence goes on along the minus strand of JAFIRS010003896.1, from coordinate 40,671 downwards.
GCATAAATGTTTAAAATGTTACCGCCATCTGATAACATCAGTTGGTACTAATCTAACAGTTGGCACCAATGTAACAATTTTCAAGTGACGTCCGGGAGGTGCTGTTGGCTTGAATATAATTGCGGATTTAATCCTAACCTGTCAGTTTTACTTGTCACACCACATAGAGTACACATTTTAATTTTTGTAATTGCAAACAATGCTTCGTTTTATTCCTCGATCTACTGTTTTTCTTTTGTATCACTATGTTAGATGAATATGTTTGACATCTTCGAAACCAACCTCAACAAAGTTGTAAGTAGCATTTGAATATGTATTACTATTGGTTTTTTCATCTATTGTAGTCTCCCTGTTGATGGAAATAAACATTTCCGAAAGCTTGGATAAACCCTAAAGAGTTTACTTTTTTATTGCTTCTCATCCCAATATCCCTAGTTTTGTTATATATATATATATATATATATATATATATATAATTTCTCTTTATCTAGTTGTTTTGCGTTACTCTGAACGCACTAGGAGTACGACTATTGGTGTCGTGGGTTGGCCTATGCTGGCATCTGTCGGTGACCTATTAATGTGCACGAAATTTCGTGCCATTAAAATTCCACGATATTAGGTCTAAGCTTCGCCGTACAGATTATAGGTGTCACTATCTATAATTTGATGCCTTTCATATATATATATATATATAAATCGAAATTTTGGGAATTGCTTAATGGATACTCCATACATTTAACTACCTGAATCCAGAATTTCAGCTGTTTTGTTTTTTTGTTAGATTTTGGTGAAATTTTGTTTCTTTTTATTGGATTATCAATGAACTTCTAAAGCTGGATGAGCTAGTTCAACCCAAAACAGTTATTTCAACACCCAAACTTTCATTGGCGTCGTTAAAAAGATTTTTCCGGTAGTTCGAATCATAATTACATTTTTTATAATGCAGCTCAAAGAGATTGGGCACTATTTTCACAGAATATCGTGTTCTGAGGTTGGGTAGATGAATAGAAGGTGGTAAAAGGTGGAAATGAACAAGCAAAACATTGAATCAACATATTTTTCTTCAGAAAAATCCTGCCATTAAATTAAATCTATTATCACAAAATTCACCATCTTTATCAATGTTATTCATTTGCAGAGGGGAGGATGAGTGAGGACCGTCGAATTTTAACCTTCTGCATCTATGCAAGCCATGTAAAGGGGTTAACGTTAGAAAATCAACCTAAAAAATTGTTGCAAACAAAATTCTGCCAAGTTGAAATTTATAAAACACGTTCTGAACTCCACGATTTCGATTTTTTATGCTTCAATTATTCAAGTCCTCAGGGGGTAGTTTTAACTTCTTGGGATTCCAATTTTGGAAAATCCTTCCTCTAACCCTTGTACAGAATTTCATTCTCCTATTATCGATCATCTTTGAGATAACCTGTTTTGTTATGAATGAATGAATGAATAAATAAATGACTTATTTTCCTTTTTTTGAATTAATAGGTTCATGAATAAAGGTTTTTGAAGTATTCCGGAGTATGTACCCACCCTTTGTAAAATTTATACATGAAAAAAAATCTTTAACAAAAAATTCAATGAAAAAAGAATATATATCAGAATATAAACTCTGGACTATATGTTTGGCTTCAAATCATTTCCTCATTGGACTATCCCATTTTGCTCTACCATTGACTGAAACCGTAGAGGAAGATTTGAACTTGATGTCTCTATGGAGAGCTGCAAGGAGGTTAGCGAATATATTTTGATTGGGATGCACCAAATAATATTTACCAACCCTAAGCGAAAGTACCAGTGTGAAGTTAGCAGCCACTTTCCAGCAGCCATTTTCTCCCCAGCAGCCAAACGACCAGTGGCGGCGGTTATAAATATAAATATATATTATAAATATAATACTACTGGGAGATGGTTGAACCAGATGGACCTCGAAATTTATAGCTGTAGTCATCAACATATGCCCGGAAAAATATGTAAAAGATGGGAAAACTAGAATAGTGGATGTAAAAACTCCAATCATACTGTATGTCGACGACATGTGTCGGGGCCAATCTTGTTGGATGTGAAGTAATTTCCTAAATTCCAGGTGAATAATTGGGTGGGAGAAATGTTAAGAATTATTGTTAGTCTCATCATTTCTGTTTGCTCCGAATGCTTCTTTCATAGGGAATATTTTCGTACTAGTTGCTTAGATGCCATTTAATAATAGTTAATCTTTCTCTGATACACATAAAAGAGTTTTTCTCTTTCTTAAACTGAATATTGGAGAACAGGTAATCTGTGGAAAACAAATGTCTTCTCAGAGCGTCATCCATTCAAAGTTGAACTTTATACATAATTATTAGTTCTTATTTAAGTGAATTGATATAGAGATTGTAATCCATGTGTGTTTTTGTTCAAAAGATAAGTGAATTTTGTATTTTTAAAAGTGTTGTAGATCTGAATTTTCAACTTTTTGATGTCATTGATTCCAAAGCTAAATAAAAAAGAAGAAACTAGTTTGCTTATACTTTTTATAGACGCTTTATTTGCTTCACCTGTATGTATGTAGGTAATGAAATCTTTAAAATTAATCTTCACCCACTTCCAGACGTCCGAATTATTTGAAATTTTTCACACGTATTGAGAACCGATGACAATACAATAATTTCGTAGCTATGACCTGCTATTCTCATCAAGATAGTCAGAAAAAAAATATTTACATTTCGAAGATATGGGAGTCCGGTCCTGCCTAGAACCTGGACAGCCGTGAGAAGAATCTCTCCAAAGTTGATTAGTGATTCATAAGTGTTATCCAGTCCGAAAGAGGTCTTGTACTCCCGAAGAGTGGAGAACCCCTTGTGCATACCCAATTGAAGATTGAACCTACAAACAACCTAGTGGAAATCGACATCCCGCTGGAAATTGCAATCTGGCCATCGAAGAATCGGTGCTTGCAAGGTATTGTTTCTCTCTCGAGAGCCGATCTTCTGAAAGTATTGGGCACTTTGCTTGCCTCCATTGGAGATGACCTGATCAGAATCCCAGCTGTAAGTTATCTATTATCAGCTAGAACCAAAGAGGATGATGGTTCAAGTGAACATGCTCATGCAAATGGCAGAAAAAGGAGATATTCCCTACACTCCCTGTGCCTGAAGGTAACTTAAACCGCATTTCGTAAACAGAATCGTAATTCCTAATGCCTCAGCTTAAAGAAAAAATTCTCAAAATATCAAAATTTCCAAGAATTTTGAAAAACTGTAATCCATGTCAGAAGGTGAAATGCTTGCAATTTTGCTTCAGTTCAGGAGCGGAATTAGCACCTCTTGCGTCTTTTGAATGTCGGCCCTGGAATTCTAGTAATAGGGATAGGAGACCCAGAGTCAAAGTTATGGGGAATTCACTGATAGTTCTCGGCATAATTCACTTTTCAATGATATGGTGAATGCACTGATCATTCTCAGCACATTCGCCACAATTTAGTAATAACTTCCACCTCATGTGGATGAATCAATCGAGTTTTTCTCCCTTATAGACCAGGGCCAAACCGATTTTAAATACCCGAATTCTTGGCAGTATGTGGGTGATCGGAAAATTTAGAGTAAATTATAAGTGAATTGGAAAAAATCAAGACGACTCAGTTGAAGTTCCGGAAAAAGTTGTATCAATCATTTTTCAACATTACCCCAAAACGTTAAAAACAGTTTTTTTCTTTTTAATTTTTATTTCCCGCAATTTTTTTCATGTAACTCGGTTGAAACGTCCTTGTTTGTGTTTCAAATAACCTGTGATTTTTTCAAAGCAAAATATTCATTTTTAGATTGTATACGAATTCAAATTAAAAAGAAAAGCCCAATTTTCAATCGAAACATAACTTTCCTTTTATTTATTTTATAGAAAATATTCGGATGATTCAGATGTCTTCTGTTGACATGTTTTATCTGTGCATTTGAAACATTACAGACACACCGCTCCGCACATGAAATGTTTACGCTATATTTCTGGAAAGTATCTTTTGAATGGTACCTATTACGGTTCCGTTGACATGTTTCAGACACCTTATGTGTTTACTGGGTAGATTTTAACGAACCGATGATTTTTTAGATATGTCCTGAATTAACGGGTGTAAAGCAGAAGCTGCCCTCCCTAGCGGGCATGGAGTGTACTTTTCGTGCATGTTTGTTTTTACTTCGCCAACATACGGTATAGTCAAGGAAAAAATCATTTATTATATCAGGATTATCGAATTTATGCAGTATATGAGATTCCTTGTTTTTAATGGTCAGGTAGTCAAGTGCCTTCCAGAACTCCCGAGGGTTAGTCTTTGATTTGGTAGGCTTTTTTTTCAGGGCGTTATCGATACATTAATAAAATTACGAAGCTTTTTTTAGTAGTTCCAAGAATTCTCTGTTTGCTTGCGTTTATAATCTAGAAAAGCCCTGTCTCTGTTTTTCATCATTAATTTAAGGTTTTCAGTGAGCCAGGGTGCCGGAACTTCAGAAATTCTAGCAGTTTTATGAGGCGCGTGTAGATAAATAGCAAGAGTATGTTTTGATTCCAAAATTCGACCATATGGTCAACGTTATTGTAGAAGATAGTCTTCCAATTTATGGTAAAGAAATCCACCAAGAAATCATCGTAATTTAATTTCGAGACATCACGAAAAGTTTTGAAAAGTGGCGGCAGTTTTGCTTTTGAGCTTCAAGGAACATTCAACCATCATGTGATCGGAGATACCCTCCATGTTTGTAACATCAACGCAATGAACTAATTATTTAACAGATACAGCACTAATATCAATGATAGTACTGGAATTATTTGCACTCGAGTGAGCCTTTCTATCAATAGGTGCAGGCCATACCTAGCTAGTCAACTATTTAACTTGATGAAATTTGTATTTACGGTATTCATGTTGATATTTAGATCACCCCCGAACATGACTACATCAAATTGAGTAGAGAGCTCAATCAATAGGTTTTCTAATTGATCCAGGGATAAATTCATGTTAGAGTTTGGAGGTCTATATACTGCCCCCAAGCACATACTTCTCCCTGAGAGACAAATTGTTATTTATAGGCACTCAAGCCCAGAATATTCAGAAACCTCAAACTCCGCAACTATGAACTTCAGTGAGTTATGAACAAAAAAGCCACTTCCCCTCATCTATTTTCCCTGTCTTTTCTGATCAACTTATAGTTTGGAATATGTGAGGCCGTCAGGAAAATTAGCATCCATCCTGGTTTTAGAGAGGCCCACTACTGAGTAAGTTGCATTCATAAGCAGTTCCGAAAACTTGTCAAACCCTGTACAAATCGTTCCTTCATTGAAATGTGCGAACTTAAATGAATTTTTCTCAATGTTCTTAATTCATTCGATGAGGTAACAGCTCCAGAATGAAGAAGATAATAAAAATAATCTACCTTAGTATAGTTATTCTAATCCCAATTGGAACGGCAATAAAAATAAGAGCACTACGAGGAGTGTTCATATGCACTGCCCGGCAAATGGCAAATTTATATACTATAGTTATTCTAATCCCAATTGGAACGGCAATAAAAATAAGAGCACTACGAGCAGTGTTCATATGCAGTGCCCGGCAAATGGGAAATTTATAACTACAAGTGTTTTTACTTTCAAAGCGTTCCTGGTACAATAATAAAAAAGTTCTGTTGTGTTGCCCTAGTTGCCCAGATTATTAGTAAAGGCGCTATCAAATATATTTGAGGAATAAATGCTCGGCTAGCTGGATTGGACACCTGTTATCTGAAGCCGCATGATTTCCCCAGTTCACAATATTCCTTAATCAGTGCCGTGTGTTGGTGAGGTTAGGAATTATCCATTGAAAATAATTTAACAATATGGCTTTCTGGAGACCTTTCGAAACAAATAATAAAATTCAGTTGAGATAACATGTGTCTACTTTTACATGGGGTGATCAATTGCTATGATTGTAAGAATAAGTAACTGAAAAAATACCACTGAAAAATAATATACCGACGCCTATGTCAAGGCGGCAACTGGAAAGAGAATTCCTTCTCGAAACTTTTTATGTCGGTCCAATTGGGATTAGAAATACTATAATTCAATTTCAAGTTTATACAAATTAAGAGTCATCTATAAAAATATAAACAAATGTTTTTATATAAATAATAAAAAAGAGGTTAATAAGAACGTTATACTTTTTTGGCCAAGGCAGACAAACAACAAAGAAATCCGAAGTGGAATACATTAACTGAAATAAATGCGAATAGTTCTCTCGTTCGATGAAGTTTATAGCTTCAGCGGTTTTGGCTCGACGATGATGATTCAATGAGTCAGTCATAGTTACTTTTTTGAAATAACACCGAAAAGAAGCCGAAATAGCTGAAAATATTTATTTTATATAAAATAAATAAAACAGGTATTTTATAAAGATTTGACCAATTTATTATATCCGACAGAAGCTCCGTTAAGGTAGTGCCGCCACAAGACAGTTGAATTAGGAAATTATTTTCGACGGAATCGAAAAATTCCAAAGGACTTTTCGATTTGAAAGGCGAAAAAAATTTTTTTTCTGAAAGGGGCACTTACCCCTCCCCTCTCCCCCCCTCACTAGAAATTACACGTCATGGGAAAAAATTATCGTTTTTCGATAAAACTTCAATAGACTTTTCTGTAGTACTCTTTTTGAACTTTTTCTTTTGGGAGGGAAGGGGGGGGGGGGGTATCGTTAAAATCGATGGGGTCAACTAGGAGAAGGAGTTTTTTTTTCGCGTTCAGACTCTCAAATGGTCGCCCGTCCTTCTTTAAAAAGTCCCCTGGCACAATCCGCATTTCTCTACGACCCCCCCCTTCAGGCTGTGCGCTTCCCCGTGGACTGTTACACGCTTCATATTAGCTTCACTTGTATGTTTGTAACCGTATGTTTGTTTGTAACCGACTCCTTTGGGCGCGATTTTGACCCACTTCCAGACGTACGTATGATTTGAAAATTGGCAGGTGTACATAATTCTGGTGACAATGCATTAAGAAATTTTTTTTAAAAAAAAAAAACGTATTAGCGGCTATAATATGGCGTACGAGTTTTGTGATTATGGTCCGATTTGCTTCAAAATTAGTATCTGAGGTTTTCGTGGTCAGAGATTATGATTCTTTTGTCAAAACTGAAAAATTCAAGATGGCGGATCCAAAATGGTAGACGAGTTTTGTGATTATGGTCCGATTCTATTCAAAATTGGTGTGTGGGGGTTTTTGGGGTGCAATATTATGATTCTTTTGTAAAAATTTAAAAATTCAGATGGCGGTCCAAAATGGCGGACGAGTTTTGTGATTATGGTCCAATTTTATTTCAAAAATTTGTATGTGGGGGTTTTTGGAAAGTTTTGGGGAGATTATGATTATTTTGTCAAAATTGATGGATTCAAGATGGCGGCTCCAAAATGGCGGACGAATTTTGTGATTATGGTCCAATTCTATTCAAAATTGTAGAATAATAGTTAAAAAAAATAAATAATAATAATAGTTTAAAAAACTAAAAAACACGATTCAGTAGAAAACAAAACTAAAAAGTTGAAAATAAATAATAGTTTAAAAACTAAAGATCAGGCTTTAATAGAAAACTAAGCTAAGAAGTAGAAAATAATTTAAAATGAGTTTGAAATAAGAATACAGTGATTAACTACAAATTTATTTCATCGTAAAAAAGCGTGGGGTGCGTTTTAAGATATTTTCATAATGATTCTACTTTTACCAATATCTGTCCATGAAATATTAACAATTGGCATCAAGCACCCCACGCTTTTTTACGATGAATTAAATATTAGTTGTTAATCACTGTATTCTTATTTCAAACTCATTTAAAATTATTTTCTACTTTTTAGTTTAGTTTTCTATTAAAGCGTGTTCTTTAGTTCTCAAACTATTATTTATTTTGAATAACGAGAGTAGTTTTGAATATATCTGTCAAACTAGATGGTCAATCACTTTGATTTTTTTTCACAATATCTGTGATATCCTGCTCTAGCTCCTCCTCGTTTTTCATAAACTTCTTAATTTTAGTACTAACGGTAGAATTAATAATGTGCTGTTTGCCTATGCATGGTCCATATGTTACGTGTTAATTGAGTCAACTTCAATTATATATATCTCGGGTTCAGGATACTGAAACTTGTTAAAATTTTATAGAGGTGTTGTTCACATGTTGAACAATACGTATGCCAAATTTTAATAATTTCCTAATTCAACTGTCTCGTGGCGATACTACCTTAAGCTGCCATGTGAATAATTTTGAGAAGTCTATATTTTTTTTATTTCTTGAAGTATGTCCTTTTTAAACTGAAAAATATACGTTTTAGTGGTAGTCCACCCTTGACTCTTCTAAAAAAAAGTTTAATATTACTCATTGAATATTTCTATTCTATTTTTTTGATGTGAGTGTGAATTGATCGACGAAGGCTATATCTCGGATTGTACACTTTCTGCAAAGTAGAAGAACTGGTTATACAATGTGTTATGCAAATAAGTCGATTATTGAAATACGTTATCACTGCAGAATAAGGATATGTCACCTAACCGGAAATCACAATCTTGTGCTGACCGATAAAGAAAACTGTGCCGATTGTATTGCATAAATCTTTTAGACAAAATAACCTAAAAAATTCTGAATACAATTATTTAATCCACAGTGTCATCACAACTGTCTCGAAAATATTTGGAAAACTTCTGAAGGAAAGATTTACAAACTATATACAGGGTGAGTCAGAAGTACTTTGACAAACTTCAGGAGGTGATTCCTCACAATATTCTAATATGAATTGTCCAAATAAATATATGTCCGGAAACGCTTCGTTTCCAAGATACAGGGTGTTAAAGTTTTATTTTCATTTTTTTAAATAACTTCCCAAATATCTGAAGTTATTATTGCTCTTACTCGTAGGGGGCGCCACCTACACGTCTTTTTTTTTTTGAAGATTTATAACTTTTTTGAGCGTACTTCTAGCACATTTTTCATTAAAAAAAAACATTCCTCTATCATATCTACGTAAAAAAGCTACCCTTGTTACAAGTCGCTAGAAGCAACTGTTTTCTAGATATTTAGACTTGAAAATTTCAAGTCGACTATTTGATAATCGATGCGTGTTGAAGTTATTACCATTATTTTGCATTGGACTTGCGGATGGCAATGCGCGCGAAGCAAGACTTATTTACCAAGAGCGATTTCCCAATCGAGTACTGCCTTCAGCTCCAACATTTACCAGTCTCCACCGTCGTTTGGCAGAAACAGGTAGCTTTAAGAGGGCAGCTGATATTATTGGAAGACCACGAGCAGTCCGAACCCCAGAATTGGAAGAAGCTGTTATGAACGCTCTCGAGGAGAATCCAGAAACAAGTACAAGAATAATTGCTGAAGCTCTCAATTCTACTCAGTCCACAGTTTGGAGAATTATCCACGATCAACAATTTTATCCATACCATATTCAAAGGGTACAAGCTCTTTTGCCACGAGACTATCCCCAACGCATTAATATGTGTCAGTGATTTTTGAGAAAATTGGCTGGAAATGCTCAATTTTTAAGATATGTACTCTTCACGGACGAGGAAAACTTCTCCCAAAATGCTATAACAAACTTTCATAACAACCATGTTTGGGCTCTGGAAAATCCGCACGCAGTTAGTGAAAGATATTATCAGTATCAATTTTCTGTAAATGTATGGGCGGCAATAATTGATAATTACTTGATAGGTCCTTGCTTTTTCCGTTCTGACTGAATGGCGCAACTTACAGAGACTTTTTAGAAAATGAATTGCCGGGACTATTTCAGAATGTACCATTAGAAATTCGTATCCGCATGTGGTTTATGCATGATGGGGCTCCGGCCCATTTTAGCGTTGTAGCCAGGGATTTCCTTAACACTGCCTATCCAGGCGTGGGCACCAAGGTCCCCAGATCTAAACCCGCTAGATTTTTATTTTTGGGGACATTTGAAGTCACTAGTTTATAAAACTCCAGTAGCGAACGGGGAAGATCTTCGCTGAAGGTGGACACTTTGAACAATTTATTTGAATACAATTTAGTTTCCTTTATTTTATTTTATTCCACATATTCAAAATTTCTTGAAATAAAATGTTAATATTTCTTGCAAATTTTATTGAAAAAAATACAGATTTTCCACCTTTGATTCAAAATTAACTATTTTAAACGAGTAAAAATAAATAGAATAGGTGGCGCCCCCTACAAAAAACCAAAACTACTTATTTGAACGTCATATTCATTTCCCAAGCATTCTTGTGAAAAATGCAAAATAATGGTAATAACTTCAACACGCATCGATTATCAAATAATCGACTTGAAATTTTCACGTCCAAATATCTAGAAAACGGTTGCTTGTAACAAGAGTAGCAGTTAGCCATAGCACAGTTAGCCATAGCCTATTAGAAACCCTGGAGAATATAGGAGTAAGAGGAAGTGCAAGTTATCTCTCCAGTAGGACGCAGTCTGTTGAGATTGGAAACTCAATAAAGAGCTGTGGTAAAATCATAGCATTTGCAGATGATACTGACACCAACAAAAACGTGCAGTTAATATCCAAGCATATGGCAAATAAGTCTCACTTGACGCCTGAACCAAAACCGATATCATGCAGGGCCGAATTTTAATTTTAAGTATGAGTGCACTACGTTAATTTTCGTTAGTCTGAACCAATAATAACTCGAGAAGTAATACAGCAAATGTCAATTCCTTTGCACGGTTGAATAGAGAATAAAACTCCCTTTCAAATGAGCTATCACTCACCACCCCATGCTATTTAAATTTTTCGAAAGTTGCTCCCCTCTATTAAGGGATGAGATCAGGGGTAAACTATCAACACAAAAATGTACATTGTAGAAATCAAAAGTCGACGTGTCTCGGCGATTTTCCTAACAAGAGTCCAGTAACGAGTTAGATAGGGGGGGGTAACACTTATGATGCTCACTGTATAGTGAACATAAATAGTATCGTTAAATCAATGTGTATTTGTATAGTATTTCTAATCCCAATTGGAACGACATAAAATGTTTCGGGAAGGGATTCTCTTTGCACTTGCCGCATTGACATAGGCGTTCGAATATTATTTTTCAGAGGTATTTCTTCGGTTACTTGTTCTTACAATCATAGCAATTGATCACCCCATGTAAAAGTATACACATGTTATCTCAACTGGATTTTATTATTTGTTTCGAAAGGTCTCTAGAAAGCCATAATGATAAAATTATTTTCAATGGATAATTCCTAACCTCACGGCACGGCAGTGATTAAGGAATATCGTAAAATCAGGATATTATGCAGCTGGAGATAACATATGTCCATTCCAGCTAGCCGAGCTTTCATTACTCAAATATATTTGATAGCGCCTTTACTAATAATCTGGGCAACTGGATACACGCGCCAGATTTTTTGTATGATTGTACCAGGAACGCTTTGAAAGTAAAAACACTGGTAGTATATAAATTTCCCATTTGCCGGGTAGTGCATATGAACACTCCTCGTAGTGCTCTTATTTTATTGTCGTTCCAATTGGGATTAGAAGAACTATATGTGTGTATACTTATATTCCTATCCACTAGTGCTTCTTTTATTAGCGGTAGACATACGCCGCACAGTGGAGTATTTGAGGCAAAAACGTGGCCAAAAGTGTAAAAGTAAAAAATTGCTCAACAATTGTAAAAAGTGCTTAATACTGACTAACTGGTGCGTGGATCACATCATTTCCAGGAGCATAAGTAACATCCAGGAGCTCCTAGCCTCAGTTAAAGAACAGGTGGACGTACTGGTACATTACACGTTTTTCGTTTTTCAACTTCTGGAGATGGAAAAGGAATTGTAGACTAGCTTTGTACGAATTGGTTAAGGAGTCTCCTGAAAAAATAAATTACGAAAAGCTCTTTGAAGAAGAGGGCGATCAGAGTTCGAGAGAATCATATTGAAAAAGTTAGTCTTCCGATGTCACTCAAAAACTAAGACTAAACTTTGGTAAATATTAATAATATTTTAAAAATTAAAAAAAAACTTGAGAGGTGTCAAAGGACACCCGGATGGAACGAAGTTCCTTTCGATTAATTAGTGAAGGAATTGTAATAATTTTTTTTTAAGTTTAAAATATTTTATATATATATATATATATATATATATATATATATATATTTTATATATATTGTAACGTAAATAAACTTAACTTGGTTTAACTAATTTATTTAACACTTAATCTACAACTTAATTTATATTACTACGCCACTGTGTAGCTCGATGGTATGGGCTCGTTCAGACTGTGTCGACTCCACTTGAGGGTCGCCTATTTATCTCCGATACAGCATTCTCGATGTTTCGAATTCTGGCATGTTCCAATTGTTTCCAATATTGACCGTTGTTTTCCGTGGCAGAGCGACTGGATGGTTCTCGAATATCTCCGGGGATGATCTCATCGCTGTCGACGGCAACGCGCGAGGCGACAGGTCCGGCCTAGGTTCGTTACATTGCCCCCTTCTTAAAGACATTTCGTCCCGAAATTTCATCCTTGGAGTGTGACGATATCTGCATGACTCCCCATATCTGCACCGTGAAGTTCGATGGAAGTAACACTCCACGGTCTTCATGATCGGTCGTGGAAGAGGGTTACAGCAAACCAAAATCTTGACGCCGCTGGATCTGAATATCGCCTCCAGCATACTTCTTATGACTCTCCAGTCCAACCCATCAATACCACAGGATAATTTTGGAATTGCTAGATCCACCAGGTTCTGGTCCACCATAGTATCTCTTAGTTTGGTGAGACTCTTCCAGACATCTTCATAGGACGGTTTATCTTGGGAATGCCTCTTGGTAACTAGGTAGTAGATGTTTCTCTGGCCTTTCTTCAACTGTAGCACCCCACCAACTTCTGGATTCTGCTCCCGCAGTGTTTGGAGTTGACCAAATTTCTTGGAGAACACTACGGCGATGCCCCTGGACATTCGAAGATCTTCTGCCACACAGTGCGCTAGTGCGTAGTCAGCAGGCACCTCGAAAAGGTCTCGTGACTCCTCTCTAGTAACCCCATGTAGAACTTTCTGCCCGTTTGAATACAAGGACATAAACTTCTCGAACGTCATATCATCCTCCGGTGGCTGAGGGTGCGAACTTGGTCATGGTTTCCAGCGTAAGGGGCCAACCTGTTGAAATGGACGACCCTTGGTTTCCCTCAGGGTGGCTTATGGATTCGGTACACAAGGTCGTTTATCCTTTTCACGATTTTATACTGGCCTTCCCCCGAGTTCCGCAACTTTGGTGATATTGCACGGCTACGTTTGGGGTTGTACAGCCAAACCAGGTCATCAACCTTAAATCCTCCTGCGTCGGCCTTGATGTCATAGGTCTTCTTCATTTTATCGCTGGCACTCTGGATGTTCAACCGGACTCGTTCGTGGATGTCGTCCATTCTCTGCCGAAGTTTGCTGACGTAGTCCTCTCCCGCAATGTCTTGTCCTGGCGGTATCCCAAACTTCAGGTCACAAGGCAGTCGCAGTTCTCGGCCCATTATAATACTAGCAGGAGTTTGACCGGTTGACTCGTGTACTGCGGATCGATAGGCCATCAGGAACAAATGAAGATACTGGTCCCAGTCTCTTTGATGGTCAGAGACAACCTTGGACAAGTGGCGGTTGATCGTCCTGTTCATCCGTTCCACCATTCCATCGGACTGCGGATGTAGGGCCGTGGTTCTTGTCTTGCGGATGTTCAGCAGTAGACATATTTCTTGGAAAAGGTTGGATTCGAAATTTCTGCCTTGATCCGAGTGCAGCTCCATTGGAATACCGAATCGACATATCCACTCTTTCACCAAGACGTCGGCGACGGTGATGGTTTCCTGGTTGGGCAGGGCATAGGCTTCCGCCCATTTACTGAAGTAGTCCATTGCCACAAGGATGTATTTATTCCCGTGGTCGGATACGGGAAACGGGCCGGCGATGTCAATGGCGATTCTCTCGAACGGGCTGCCTACGTTGTACTGACGCATCGGGGCCTTGGGTCGTATTCGAGGTCCATTGCTAGCAGCGCATACAGCGCACTTCCTGCACCAGTCCTGGACGTCAGCTTGACAATTGGCCCAGTAAAACCGTTGCCTCACTTTCTGCAGGGTCTTCGTCACTCCCAGATGTCCTCCGGCGACTCCATCATGGATTTCCCGCAGCACTTCTCTCTTCTGTTCCTGGGAACAATTATTTGGCGTCTGTCTTCCCACCAATATCGGCCTCAACACACGTTTCCCGGATCCCATTGTCCAGAATAAGAGAGTTCCATTGTGCCCAATAGGACTTAACAGCCGGCGAGTAACCTGCGACTTCCTGCCATGATGGTCTTCGATTGCCCTTCTTCCAGCTGACGACTAAGCCAAGGTCGGGGTCTCTCTCTTGGTCTTTCTGGATCTTGCTGTCATTCCAGTTGTCATCCATTGCCGCGGTTCTACAAAGTGTTGCTTCTTTCTCTTCTGCTCGTCGGCAATGTGAGCAATCATCTGGACATGGTCTTCGCGACAAGGCATCTGCATTCTTATGGCTAGTTTCGCTCGATGTTCGATCTCGAAATCGAATTCCTGGAATCTCTCGATCCAACGTGCTACTTGACCCTCAGGATTTTTGAACTGTAAGAGCCATTTGAGAGCTGCATGGTCAGTTCTCAACAGGAATCTTCTTCCATACACGTACTTGTAGAAGTGTTCCACTCCCTTTACAACAGCTAACAGCTCTCGCCTGGTGACACAGTAATTGCGCTCTGGTTTGCTAAGCGTCTTGCTGAAATAACCAATGACCTTCTCCTGTCCCTCCTGGATCTGAGATAGGACAGCTCCAAGTCCCACGTTGCTGGCGTCCGTATCCAAAATAATTTCCTTTGGGTAGGGATAGCTCAGTATAGGTGCGTTGATTAAAGCTCCTTTCAGCTTCCTGAATGAATCTTGACATTCTTCGGACCACTGGAACTTGTTTGGCCTTCCGTGAGCCTGGTCAGTGGTTTAGCGATGTTGGCGAATCCAGCACATATCGGCGATAGTATTGCATAAACCAAGGAAACTTCGAGTTGGTGAATGTCTTTTGGGATGGGCCAATCCTTAACAGCTTTGATCTTCTGGTCATCCACTGCTACTCCTTCTCCAGAGACAACGTGGCCGAGGTATCGTACTTCTTTTGGAACAGATGGCATTTCTTAGGGCTCAGCTTCAATCCGGAGTTCCTCAGTCGCAGGAATACTTCCTCCAAGTTTTCACGTGGTCCTCAAACAATCTGCCGACCACAATTATGTCGTCGAGATACACTAGACACGTGTTCCTGAGAGTCCTTTCAGCACTGTCTCCATCAATCTTTCGAATGTGGCGGGAGCATTACGGGAGCCGAATGGCATAACGGTGAACTGCCACAATCCTGAGCCGATGGTAAAGCAGTCTTTCTCGATCTTCCTGAGCGAGTTCTACTTGCCAGTATCCACTCTTCAGATCAAGGGTCGAGAAAATCGTGGAACCAGCCAACGTGTCTAGGTGTCATCTATTCTCGGGAGGGTAACTGTCCTTCTTCGTGACATTATTAAGTTGGCGATAGTCTCACAAAGCGTGTCGATCCATCCTTTTTCTTCACCAGTACGACTGGAGAGGACCAGGGACTGTCAGATGGTTCGATAACTCTTTTTCCCATATCGCTGACTATTTTGTCAGCCTCTTCCTTCTTGGCAAGAGGAAGTCTTCTTGCTGATTGCCGGATCGGTCGGGCACCCCCAGTATCAATCTTGTGCTGGACCACATTAGTTCGACCCCCTTTTCCTTGTCCGGTATCGAAGATGTCTTGGTACTTTTTGACTAAATCTCTTAGTTTGGGCTGTTGAGCTGGTTTTATATCTTTGGAAGAGATGGCAACTAATTTTTCTAGTTCTGTGGGCAAGTTGTTGGGTTGGCTAATCGTACCTCGTACACTCCGGATCACTGAGGAAACTGACGAGCAGTGCCCCAATATTGTTCCTTTCTTCAAGGTCACTGGAAAATAATTGACATTCATGACCCTTACGGGCACAAATTTGTCAGCACGCAACAAGGTCTTCCCTAGTGCAATCCCTCGTCCAATTTTCTCATCATGAAGTTTGGGCTCAAACATCACCACGTTTCCACTGCTCGTACTCCCGTCCAGGCGAGCCTCCAGAATGGTTTCAGCCCTCTCAGGTACGCTTACATCTTCAGCCAACAACACACGGATCAACCCCTCACTTCTCCCATGAAGCACCAGCTCTTCTCCGTTGACACGTAGGACGCCGTCTTTGAAATCCAATTCAAACCCTCTGGAATTCATGATGTCCATTCCGATGATTGCATCGTCTTCGATGTCCGCTACAAGTGCGCTACAAGTGCTGCCCAAAATTATTTCAATCGGTAGCTCGCCATATACAGTAGCTGGCTCCCCTGTTGCTGTGCGTAGCTTCCAAGTTGTCGGTTCAATCCGTTCCGATGTTCTGGCAAAGGAAGGCCCGAGAATTGTCCTAGTCGCACCTGTATCTAGCAGCATGGTGCAAGGCTCGTTATTGATGAGACCGTCTACGAAGACACCTTTGTTCTGTCGTTGAAGGATAGCGACATATGCGTTGTTAACCGGGGCTTGCCGGACACATGCCGACGATTGCCCCTTCTCGTCGACCTTCTTTAGTTTTCCTGCATCGGAGTCGATGAATGTTGGACATTTGCTACGCACATGCCCAATTTTGCCACAATTCCGGCATCTTATCTGTCTTTTCTCAGGCAACACTTCCTTCATCACTTTTCTTATGGCAGCTTCCAAGTCAGCATGCTCCTGTGAGTCTTCTTCAATACTTCGAACTTTACTTTGGTTTTTGCAGGATTGCTTTGCTGCCTCAAATTCCAAAGCGCGTGCCAGTGCGTCTACGAGATGTGTTGGACGAGCTAGTGTCAACGCTTGTCTGGTTTCTGGTCACGGAGTCCATCCAAGAATGCCTGAACCGCTAATCGCTCCATTACATTCTCCGGTGTGGCTGGATATGCGAGACGAACCAAGCGTGCAATGTCAGCTTCTGAATTCTTGTAAGGATTCGCCCGATTTCTGGCAGCGATTTTTCAGTTGGGAGGGTATAGTGTTCCAAATGGGCGTGGCCATATCGTAATTCTAGATGTTTAATCAGCTGATCATAGTCCTCCTGTTCTTGGGCGGTGAGAGTTTGTAGAATATTTGTCGCTTCTCCACGTAATGCAAGTGTCAATGCTCAGCTCTTTCCCCTGCATTCCATCCGTTTGCTTTGGCCGCTGCTTCAAACTGCCGGCGGTAATTTGCCCATGGAGTTTTTTTTGTCGAACTGAGGCGGCTTCATGGAAAGCTTCCCTATTTCTGAAATGACCTTGACATCTTTTTATACCCTCTTGAACTTTTATCCACGTTCAAACTCAAGTCCAGCATTGCATTTTCGTTAACCATCTCTGTGGAGGACGCACTATTAATTTGTTTTTCCAGCTTACTGATCGTTTCCTTTATTTTGTCCATTTCTGTCTCAACGGTTCCCATTCTTTCTTCTAGAAAATTAGCCACACCACACAATTCTTTTTAGGCCTTCTGTGTTTTCCAGGAACTTCTCTTCCAGGCTTCTTGAATTTTCTAGAAGTTTCTCTTCCAGATTTCTAGAATTTTCTTGAAGCTTCTCTTCCAGATTTCTAGAAAGTTTCTTCCAGATTTATAGAATTTTCCTGAAGTTTCTCTTCCAGATTTATAGAATTTTCCTGAAGTTTCTCTTCCAGATTTCTAGAATTTTCCTGAAGTTTCTCTTCCAGATTTCTAGAATTTTGTTGCAGTTCTTCTTTCACGGATTTAGTAGTTTCTTCGAGTTTATTCATTACCAAACTTAAATCACCTCCGGGAACTTCGAATAAAAATGTTTCGGGGTCCTCACCTTCTGTATACGTCCTTCCGCAAGTCTTTCCTGGAGTACTTGCTTTTACCTGTTGTTTCCAGTTCCCTTCCTCCAATTCCTGTTTCAATTCCGCTACCTTCAAATCCGCAAGGCGCACTTTTCTTTTGAACACATTTTGTCTTTGACGAGGTATCAGTCTTGTTTTAAAACGAAAAGTTATCAGTTTAGTCAAATTCACTTCGCGAATTCTTTTCCACGGGCCACCAGTCTATTGTCTGTTTCACGCGAAGAGTGTATCAGTTTATATTCCCACGCACAATTGTCCACTTCGCGAAAACCGGGCCACTGTCTATTTTGGGCGTACAGAAAGGTCTATCAATTTATTTTTCTGACTATCCACTCCACGATCACTTGTTTATTTTCAAAATCTCACTTCCGACACCAATTGTAACGTAAATAAACTTAACTTGGTTTAACTAATTTATTTAACACTTAATCTACAACTTAATTTATATTACTACGCCACTGTGTAGCTCGATGGTATGGGCTCGTTCAGACTGTGTCGACTCCACTTGAGGGTCGCCTATTTATCTCCGATACAGCATTCTCGATGTTTCGAATTCTGGCATGTTCCAATTGTTTCCAATATTGACCGTTGTTTTCCGTGGCAGAGCGACTGGATGGTTCTCGAATATCTCCGGGGATGATCTCATCGCTGTCGACGGCAACGCGCGAGGCGACAGGTCCGGCCTAGGTTCGTTACAATATATATATTTTATATATATATATATATATATATATGCACTCTGTCTGTCTATTCTTTCGTACACGTCATAGATGCGCGGGACTTTGTAAACACAACAGAGTGTGTATATATATATACTCTCTCGGCTTCGTAAACACAACAGCGTATAGGTTAGAACACGCACGGCTTGCTAAATACATACGCATTGATATTGTAATATTAAAAATTGGTTAAGAAAGAGATGTTTAAATCTAATTTGCTTTTAAATTTTATTAATTATTTCTTATTTTCCTTAAAAAACCTTTATGGTACCTAACTCCATCAGCAATATCCGGAACTTGTGCAGAAACACTGTCAGGATTCATAATTGTCATTATTTTTTATTATGTACAAAAAACCTATATACACTCAACAAAAATAATCGTCGCGACACCACACTGTTCAATGTGAAATAGAAAGACGAAACGAAAATAACTGGCTTGCTTTCTATGAGAGAGAGAGAGAGAGAGAGAGACAGACAGAGAAACACGCGCACGCCGCAACCATAGCGAAAGTCTCGTTACAACTTTTGGTCTTAATTTATTCCGTCCAGCCCTCTTTCGCAACGCGCGATAAGGAACTACGTCCCAATACATATGATAAATATTGATTTATAGAGGTATTTTTTTAGGAGTATTTACCATTACAATGTAAGTCAGAAGTCATCAGTAATGGTTTAAACTTCAAAAGACAAAAAAATATTTTTAGTCAGGGTTTTGCCACAAATACTCCACTGTGTGTCGCTGCGATGGCCGTCGAGATGCCCCGTCACCCTCCCGCCCCGCGGATCGGAAATGTCTCAGACAGAAAAGCATTTTTGGCGCCGTATTTAGTTTTTGGCGTAGTATTTAGTTAGGGATTTTGTGTGTTGTATCTAATCTCTATAACATTTTCGTGAGTGGGGTCTGGACCCCCCCATTGGGTACGTCCTTGCTCATTGTTACTTATAGCGTCTCCTGTTTATATTATATGGGACGGATTATCAATTTTATTATTATTTATTATATTGTATGTTATACCTACTTAAACTATATTGAATTATCCATAATATACAGAGTGGGCCATTGAAAACGAAACAGCGGCTCTGTGGGTCGGCAGAACCGAATTATATAAAAACGCTCGGACACGTCAACTACATTTTCGAGGGGGACATCGTTCGCGATGAAATTAACCGAAATACATTTCATCCCTCGGAGCTGTGACCGACACCCCTACATTTTTAAATGGCAACATATGGCAAGTGATACCTCATTTGAAAGGTATTTTCCTTCTTGATATCAAACAACAAAAATAGTTGGGAAATCACTTTTTATTCACTCAATCAATAAAAACAATATCTGATAGAGCAACTGTCGCAATAATTACTATTGTCAATGAACTAAATGTTCAAACTGTCTACCACCCATTTCCATACAATAGTACAAGTTCTGTTCAAAACGAGACCTCACATTTCGTAGCATTTCCGGCGTTATTCGACGGCATTCTTCAATAATTTTCCTTCGTAAATCTTCCAAAGATTTTGGTTCGGTTGCAAATATTTTGTTTTCCAAGTAACCCCACAGGAAAAAGTCGAGTGGGGTTAAATCTGGAGATCTGGCTGGCCACTCTATAGAGCCTCTTCTTCCAATTCAACTTCCAGGAAACATTCTATCGAAAAACGCTCTAACAGGCTGTGCATAATGTGGAGGTGCCCCGTCTTGTTGAAATATCAAGTGGTCCTCATGGTAACGATCGTCATTTTCAATGATGTCTACTAATTGTGGATAAACAAATTCATTCAATAATTCCAAATAAGTTTCTCCTGATTACTATCGTTCCGGACGTTCATCGTCTTAATGTATTTAAAAGGTTTTCTCGACGTTTCGAATGCTTGTATCTGCAATCGTCTTCAGGTGAATACTGTAAGTTTCTCCTGTCAGGTTACCGTCCAGAAATACTGGTCCAATCAAACGGTCCCCAAAAATATCGGCCCAGACATTGAGTTTTTGGGGAGTTTGAGTATGGACTTCGTGGAAAACATGTGGATTGGCATCTGACCAATAACGACAATTATGACGATTCACAGTCGAATTCAAAAAGAATGTAGACTCATCAGAAAATCAGATGTTGAAAAGGAAATTCTCATCAGCATCTATTCTCGTAGTCATAATTTCACAAAATTCCTGTCGCCTATCAAAATCATCTTCATTCAATTGGTGTACCAAATGTATTTTGTAGGGGTGGAATTTATGATGTTTCAGGATTCGGCGGGTACTGGTTCTCCTTATATTGGTAACACTAGCCAATTTCCTTGTGCTCAATGTTGGGTCTGCATGAACTTGTCCTAAAAGTGCAACTTCAACAGCTTCATTTCTCAACGGAAATTCACGTTCTGGGTCTCGTTTCTTGTTGGCTACTGATCCAGTTTGACGAAATTTTTGCACTAATTCTAGAACGTATTTTCTAGCAACAAGTTTATCTGGATGCGTTTCATTGAACAAATTAGCTGTACGGTTACCGCACTCATCATTCTTAAAAAAAATTGTTATTATTTCAACTCTTTCCGCGATCGTATAGACCATTATTGCGGAAAGATATTTAGCAGCTTTAGTCAAGTAATTCACTTTAATGTCGTTCAATCAAAGATCAGTTTGACACTGATAGACGTACACGATTGCGATTTGGCGAAAAAAATTATCTCATACATGTTTTTGTAGTACTCGCATTTGAGTCGAATTCGAAAAAATGTCTTTTTATCAATTCTTAAGAACCTTAAATTTTTTTCGGTCAAGTAAATGAGGATGAAATAAAAATTTGAAACGGAATTGCATGTTATTGGTTGGTGAACAGTTAGATCATTCAATTCCTTGACAATGATAATTATCTTTAAACAGTTGCATATTCTTTTTATTGATTAAGTGATTAAAAAGTGATTTCCCAACTTCAAGTTCCTATATCTCGAAAATGAATCGATAGAATTAATTTATTTTTCTAGTTTGATATAACCCATTAACAGCGAAAGGTGCGTGTACGCACCCTTTTCAATTTTATTTTTGATATGAGCTGCTATAATTGTTTATACTCTAACATGTATTTGTAGATGTTCTAATATGTTTTTTGACCTTGTAAGCATTTTTATTAGATTTTAGATATATAAAAATATGTTTTACAATTAGCGAAACTAACATAGTTTTTCAAGTATTTTACACCATTATGAAAACAATAATTCTTTATTCACTTCTTGGCGCACTGAAGACTCATTTCATGATAATATACGTTTAGTATCCCACTATATATTGTCCTAAATTACGCACTTGAATAAAATTCAGCTTGTAAAATTCTAATTAGGATTCTAATACCGCGGTGCGCATACGCACCTTTGGCGCCTAACAGTATCAGCGCCGGCAATCGTGAATCAGTTATATTTCCACTGCAGTAGTGAGCACGTGTACTAGTTTGGTTTTCGTAACTGTGGTAGATTCCTATTTAAATTATCAGTAAGGATTAGAAATCATTTTTTGCTGTACCTATTCGAAGGCAACTAAAGGTAAGCTGTGAACTACTATTATGCTTCAAAATTATATTACCTAAAACTCTATATTTTACAACACAGCCAACATGAGTCAACCATGTACTTGTAGAAAGTTGTCTGGCCAGATTCGACCACAGGAGATGTATGACCGAAGACGACCATTGACTACGATTGACTACGATTGCTTGCATATATTGAAAAAGATTCTGATGTAGAAAACGCAAATGAAGTTGAATGGACGTATATTCCACCAAATGTTGATGAAATTACTGATGATGGGGACCTAGACGATAATCTCATGGAAGAAGGTAATATTGATGCAGAAATTGCTGGAACTTATGAAGTTTATGTTCCTTCGGCAAGTGATTCTGAAGAAGATGATATTCCACTGAGTGAAATTCGCGACAAAATGAGATTATACGACAAACCCAATGGGAAAAAGTCAAATATTGTGCCAAAATGGGAAAAAAGCAGCACTCCCAATTTCTCCTCTCATCATGTAAGAAACAACACTCGCTTATTAGAAAACATCAAAGCCTGCCATGGAGGTAAGACGCCCATGGAAATATTTTCATTGTTTTTCGATGAAGAAGTGACCAGTAAAATCGTACATTTTTCAAAAAATTATGCAGCACAAAACAATCGACACGATTTTGACATGAATGGAGCAGACCTGAAACGTTTTATCATCATTTGCATATTATCTGGCTATCACACTTTGGCACAATATGACATGTATTGGTCGAAGGATGAGGACAAAGAGGTGGCTATTGTGAGAGAAACAATGCCTAGAAATAAGTTTCGATCAATCAAACGAAATATTCATTTGTCTGATAATACTCAATTAGACAAAGATGATAAATTTACCAAGCTCACCCCCTATCTTTTCGATCACTTCTAGCACTATCGCTTATGAAATTTGGGGGACTTGCCGAAACTGTCAACACAGATGTGGTTGCTCACTCAAGCTATGGACGTCCCTCTAAAGATAGCTTGCCGGACGACGTAAGATTTGACAATATTGGTCATATGATACAAGTGCACGAAAAAAATGTAGATTATGCAAAAGTCATACTAATATTTGTGTAAAATTCATCTCCATCCCGAAAGTTTTAAGGTCTTTCATAAAAAAAAATAGTTAAATTTTTGAACATTTGTTTTAATGTATAACGGTGATGGCCAAAGGTACGTACACGCACCCTTATGTTTTTTTGTGTTGCTGTTGGTTTTCTATCAAAATATGAAAGTTGATGTATTTTGAACCTTATTCAATAAAAAAATTATAAAAAATTGTTTTTCTTTATTGCTTGGCCATTAATGGGTTAAGAAGGAAAATATCTTTCAAATGAGGTATCACTTGCCATATGTTGCCATTTAAAAATTTAGGGGTGGCGGTCACAGCTCCGAGGGATGGAATGTATTTCGGGTGAATTTCATCGCGAACGATGTCCCCCTCGAAAATGTAGTTGACGTGTCCGAGCGTTTTTATATAATTCGGTTCTGTCGACCTACAGAGTTGCTGTTTCGTTTTCAATGGCCCACTCTGTATGTTCTAGTATTCGTTTTTTGTTATCTTTCAATTTCTTTATCACATAAGTGATTAAAATATCGCTTCTGTGATTATTGTTAATTTACAGTATATGTATTATTGCATGTATTTTTTATATTGCTATTTTTTGCGAATAAATAATCTAGGTATCCAACCAACATGATGTAATTTTTTTTGGCAATTTGAATAAAGACATATTATTATATCATTTCCACAATTTCTTTCGCGAGATACTCCCATTCAAAACAGAAAACACCTTATTTCTTTGCATATATCTGGTACAAAAATGATAAAATCTTGGTTATTACCTTGGTTATTACTACTGATATAGTGAATTGTGATTTATTTCTAATGAAAACCTGCCTACATATATCTCAAACGCCATGTACTAACAACCTTGCCGATATAATCATTGTCTTCGAAACAGCTGCAGATTTGAAGCGTGCGATCAACTAGAAGTGTCGTGTTTCTTTCATTCCTTCTGTTGCGGTGATTCATGTTTCAAATTGTTTCGTTACAAGACCCAAGGAGGTGCCAAGGACGTTTTCGATGATTGATTTTCGGCATTCGCTCACAACAGCGTGCAAGGAATCTGTATTTTCATATGCTGGAAATGATCGATCAAAATACTGCACTACCAAGTATGTCATTGTAGATTGTTTCGGAGAGTTGTTAAATACAAAAACTCAAAATATATTAACAGAGTGGATCTACCAAAACCTAAAAAAAAAAAAACGATGGCGCAGACAGCCAGAAAGGTAGATTTTGCAATGTATTGAAATATCTGTTGAAAACGGATTCTCCACTGCCAAATCTCCTAAAACACATATTTTGACTGTGGTTATCAGGTATTACTTGATTAATAACAACCGAGTAATGTTCCAATTACACTCGCCAAAAGTATCATCATGAAAAAATGGCCAGAAATCACAGAGCACAGTAACGTACCCCTCTAACTGCTATAGAATACACGTTTATGCCCACTTTTTTCAACATCAATGATAATTTTTACCAATAATTTAAAGATTGTGCCATGGGTGCATCCATCTCCAGCGTAATTGCCCAACAAACTAAATTTCCTGCCCCCATTCTTTTATCGATGTGTAAATGACTGCATTATATTAACACCACATGATAAATGTGAATACACGCTCCATTTGTTCAATTCATACCATCCAAAACTTCAGTTTACCATGGAAAAAGAACAAAATCAACAAATTAATTTCCTTGATCTTACGCTACACACACACGAACAAACAATTGTCACATAATGGCATAGCAAAGAATCCTTGTCACAACGATACCTAAATTTCAAATCCAATACCCTCTAACTCAAAAAAAAGGTTATCATAAGCCTGCAGATAGAGCCATAAAGTTATCTGACCCATGCTTTCGACCCAAGGCAATGAAAAAAGCCAAAACAGCACTCCTCCTCCAAATAATTACCCCACAAATTTAGTAAATGCAATTTTCAAAAAACTATCCATTTAATATACAACCAAAATATTCCGCCAAAGTCAACTAATAACAACCAAACATGATACAATTGCAATAGATAGATCAATTCGGGACCAACAAGACGGAGCTCCACCGCATTACAAACGTATTGTTAGAGATTATTTGAACGAAGTTTTTCCCAATAGGTGGATTGGAAGACGTGGAACGATTGAATGGCCGCCTAGATCCCCCGATTTGACTCCTCTCGATTACTTCTTATGGGGTTATTTAAAATCAAAAGTATATTTCAATAGACCAGACAATATTGCAGATTTAAAAGTTAGGATAACGGAAGAAATTAACAACATAACCTAAAATATGTTGTACGAGAATTCCAAGATCGACTTGTTTATTGTCAAGAATGGTGGTCATTTTGATCATTTAATTTGATTGTAAAGTAAATTGAAAATACTCACTAAACATTATGTGACATTATTTCCTTCATTCTACGTAAAGTATAATAATTTTTCATTTTCAAAATACATTTTCTCAGTTATGATTCCACCAAATTTGAAAACCTCAATATTGCTGAACAGAGAATGAAGATCCCTTTTGAACAAGGTGCCACACGACCCCCCTTCTCTTTTAACATTTTTGAGGGGGTGCTCATAATTCAGAGGGGGTTGAAGAAGGGGATAATATTTTTATACTGTAAATTGTCAAATTGACAATAGAAATCGACCTGTTCCACGTTTATTTTAAACAAATCATAATAACGCTAAAAATGAATTTATTCCATACCTATGGACCGCACTGTATAACAAGATTATACAGTGCTAGTCAAAAGTCCCCTCCCCCCCTCGTATCTTTTGAACGGGTATACTTATAATAATGAAATTTGGAGGGTGGAAATAAACGGATGTAGGCTTCTCAACTGGTCATAACAAGTGACGCAATAGTCATAAATGACGTCACAAGGCCAGTGTGACCAATAATTTTAAATGGGACCCTATGGCAAGTGACAGCTCGTTTGAAAGGTATTGACAATACCTATTCAGTCATACCAATTTTGTTTGGGTTTCGGCTGATTTTGATTGATAAATTGAAGAAATACGAAAATTATAGTTTCGCATTTAATTAATAAAGATTTTAAAGTACGCCTCTGGTTAATTGTCAAAAAGGTTGACGTTTTTAATTAAAAGATTGATAAATTGAAGAAATACGAAAATTATAGTTTCGCATTTAATTAATAAAGATTTTAATTCAACCTTGAAAATTTACCTAAGCTATTGTTTAACAGACGTTTAAGTGTTTACATAGGCAAAATGGTACGTACTGTAGCCGACAAAGTAGCAGCTATCTTAATAATTGGTGAATGTAGAAACAATTTCCATGCAGCGGAACGACTGTTTAATGAGAGGTACCCCGATCGCCCTATATCGAGGGTTTATTTGAGGGAGCTTCTTCGGAAGTTTGAAGCATCAGGTAGTGTTCAAGATGCCAAACGATCTGGTCGACCAACAATTAGTGATGACAAAAAAATTGACATAATTGGAGAAATGGTAGTAAACCCTACTTCTTCCACAGCCCAAGTTGCGTCTATCTGTGAAGTCAGTCAAAGGACAGTACATAGGGTGTTGGCTAAAAACAAATTTCATCCATACAAATTAAAAATGGTGCACCAACTTTCAGATAATGACCCCGACCGAAGACTAGAATTCTGTGAAACTATGTCCAATAAAATGAACCAACAACCAGGCTACATACAGAGAATTTGTTTTAGTGACGAAAGTACTTTCTTTCTCAATGGAATGTTAACACTCAAAATGTGAGGTATTGAGTGACACAAATCCTCACATCTTTCGTGAAAAAACATACTCAATTTCCAGAAAAAGTAAATGTTTGGGCAGGTATTTTGGGAAACCACATAGTTGGGTCTCTTTTTCTCAATGCTAACTTAACCGGTGAATTGTATCTGGAGATGTTACAAAATGATATTGAGTCGTTAATTCTTGAAATTCTAGAAGATAATCCAGATGAATTCGACAACTTGGAAATAACGTTTCAACAAGATGGTGCTCCTGCACACTATTACGGTGCAGTAAGACGTTACCTAGATGAAGAATATCGTGGTAGATGGATTGGACGACGAGGTTCGATCGAATGGCCAGCTCGGTCACCGGACTTACACCATTAGATTTTTTTCTATGGGGTACTTGAAATCTAAGGTTTACGCTACAGCACCTGACAGTATTGCCATTCTGAAACAACGAATTGTTGAAGAATGTAGGGCAATTTCCGCTGACACACTTGGACGAGTACGACAAGTGTTTAGCAATAGGATGCATTACTGCCAGGAAGTAGATGGAGCACATTTTGAACACTTATTATAAGAACTGGTTCTTAAATCTTTATTAATTAAATGCGAAACTATAATTTTCGTATTTCTCCAATTTATCAATCAAAATCAGCCGAAACCCAAACAAAATTGGTATGACTGAATAGGTATTTTCAATACCTTTCAAACGAGCTGTCACTTGCCATAGGGTCCCATTTAAAATTATTGGTCACAGTAGCCTTGTGACGTCATTTATGACTATTGCGTCACCTGTTATGACCAGTTGAGAAGCCTACATCCGTTTATTTAACCCTCCAAATTTCATTATTATAAGTATACCCGTTCAAAAGATACGACTTTTGACTAGCACTGTATACCAAACTAGCAGACCCGGCCACGCGTTGCTGTGGCTAATTTTTTTATTATAAACTAAAACTAAAACCAGACAGACGTTGTTCATCCAAATTTCTATGTTCCCTAAAATGTTTTTCCCGAAAACTCTCGTCCGCGCAGAATTTCTTTTTTTCTATGTTTTCCTTTATGTTGTTCCATCTAGACTAAGCTTTTGACTCCTTCTGCTTCCTGTTGTCCCGTTATCCCGTTTTCCTGTTATCCCGTTTTTTTGTTATCCCGTTATTCCCGTTATCCCGTTATCCCATTTTCCTGTTATCCCGTTTTTTCTTTATCCCGTTATCCCGTTTTTTCTTTATCCCGTTATCCCGTTCTCCCCTTATCCTGTCATCCCGTTATCCCGTTTTTTCGTTATCCCGTTATTCCCGTTATCCCGTTTTTTCTTTATCCCGTTCTCAATTTATCGTACTACAATTATTATATTCGATTGCCATCTTGCAACCCTATTGCGGATCTGTGGATAAATTAAAAAAACATAAAATAGGGGTTGATCGTAGAAGGGGTTGATCGTAGAAGTGGGAAAATTTAGGGTTGTATGTATTTTTTAATGATGTATCATAAAAAAATAAAAAAAAATAAAAATTACCAAAAAAATAAAATAAAAAATTAAGTGGTGGACCACCCTTAACATTTAGGGGGATGAAAAATAGCATATCTCTCAAGTTGGAAAAAATTACACATACATGCCAATTTTCATCGAAATCGGTTGACTTGGTGAAGAGTTCACTGGGAACAAACATCAGGACACTGGATTTATATATATTAAGATATACACTAAAAAAATTGTGTTACTTTATCTACGTTTTTTCGAATTTCCTCGAAGGAAGTGTTACCGAAACGTTCGGATATAATTTTTTAATTTGACCGTGAGTGAATTATTTTGATAGGTTTGGTATGAACAATGGTTTCTAGCCAGTATTGTGTATAATGGCGAATATACAAGCAACATGGTCGTATATTCGATGATATTTGAGATTTGATCGGCTATATAAATCATTTGATTGGCTGAATTGATTTCGAGGTATATAATCAGATGAATTTGTTGTGTCATCAGCATGACAGAATAAAAATCTTGAGTAATGAGTATACTGCGTGAAAGAGACCGTGTGCCACAAAAAAATATGGTTGAATAGAGAACTCAAAATAGAGTAGAAATAAATACTCGGGCCAATTTATTTGTCCGTCAAAATGACAGAAAATAAAAATTATAAAAAAAACATTTTTTAAGCTGTCATTTATACAAATGCACTAAAAAGGAGAAAATAATTAATATTTCATTGTTTGATCTAGGCTATTATGTGAATAACAGATTCAAAATCTTGCTAGATCAAGCAATGAAAGACATTATTTTTTTCTTTTTAGTGCATTTGTATAAATGAAAGCTTGTCTTTGAAAATGTTTTTTTATCATTTTTATTTTTAACTTTCTTTTTCCGTTTTTATTAACAGGTAATAAAAGCTTGTTTTTATTTTTTTTCAACTTTTTTGTTCTGTTTCTATTTACAACTAATGAAAGCTTGTTTTTATTTTTTATGTATTTATTTCTGATTTTTTTGTATTTATGATTTTAAATAACAAGTTTAGTCATAATCTCCGACCCCGAAAACACCTAAATACCAATTTTGAATAGAATCGGACCATAATTACAAAACTTGTCGGTCACATTGGAGCCGCCATTTTGTTTTTTTTGCCTAAAAAATGGAGTGCATGTCACCGGAATTATGTGCACCTGCCAAATTTCAAATCAATCGGACGATTAGAAGTGGGTCAACTTTAACTTGCAAGATATGATTACAGACAGACAGACAGACATACAGACATACAGACATACAGACATACAGACATACAGACATACAGACATACAGACATACAGACATACAGACAGACATACAGACACACAGACAGACACCGGAACAGGTGAAACTAAATAAAAGCTTGTAAAAAACCCCTTGAATCATCGGTAAACTCAGATCAAGTTATTTGGCTGCCAAAATTACAGTTTTCTTTCGAATATAGTCAGTTAGAGGTCCCGAAATGGAGTAGAAATGAATTTTCAGAACAATGTTTGAACAATGAATACGTACTGGTCGAATCCGGCGTTTGCTGTGGGACGATCGGCTATAAAATATCCGATCACCAGCACGTAATCGTATTGTTTACATCGTGGGTATTTGTAGAATTAACAAAATACCGTCTGTTACTTGTTCAGAAATGACGACCATTGCATACATCCTGTAAAATGAAATGTTTGTTCTTCATATTGGCTGCGACGTCTTGCTTTTATGTAACTGGTTACATACACCGTAAAGCAAAATAACCTGTAATTATAGAACAAAACCGTTGATGGCATGATTGGTAAATAATAAACCATGAAATGTTCCCTTTCGAAATTCGTAATTGCTTTTACTAAAATAGGTAAAATTGAATCAGGGCCGAAAATTCGAGAGTCTTTCTTCAGGAAATTATTATCGTGTTCCAATTAATCATCGGCGCCGAAAATAATTCTTTCAATTAGGCTTCAATTATAATATATTGATTGCTTTTCCATTCAGTTCAATTGATGAAGCTATACGTGAACCATTTTACAGTTAGCCCAATCACTGGACAATAAAATGTTTTTTTTGACAAAATCATTAGAAAGAAAGACTCTGTTGAACAAATCCGTTAATTTTACATTGTTTAACCGACGAAAAAAAAGAGGTTCTCTAGTTGACTCGTATAATTTTTTTTATGTACTACCATGCATTACTTTTTAAAGAGTAATCCGATTTTTATGATTATATTTTCAATGGTTAGGGTAAACCTCGAAGTTGGTCCCATTTGGATTTGAAAAAAACTACTGAAGGTAGGAAAATGGGTGATGATTGTTGGTTCACCCACTGAATTTTTACTTCTTATCCGATTGAGATGATTCTTTTTTTATTGTATATAGTATGCTTAATCCCATTTGAATTTGAAGAAAATTACACCTCTTAGGGTAGAAAAATAGGGGATGATTCATTGATTTTACACTTGTGAACCGATTCTTTTGAAACTTGGCACACATATGTAGTTCTACAACATAATGGAGGCCCGGAATTATTCTGATGATGGAGATCGACGGAAGGCAGTCGAGAGATCTCCTCAACGGTTCACAGCAGCTACCTTGTGTTTGGGGTAATATGTATATTGTTATATAATGATAATATAACAAATTATTATGTTATTATTTCACCCCACACTTTGGGTGCCAATTTGTTATGTATTGATAAATTGAATAACAATAGTTGTTGTTGTTATAATATGAAGATTGCTAATAGTTTTTATGCTATTCTTTGTGAGCCAAATTGATATTATATAGATAGATATTTTCGCCCTGTATATGTATTGTATGCTGTAATAATAATTGCTAGCGAACGCCACTGTTCTCTCGTCACGCTGCTGCCAATTGTTATCACTTCTCTCACCACGGCTAAGCAACAGTTGGTACGCCTCTTACCTCAGATAGCCGGTTCAGGCAATAGAGCCACTAGCCACTGCTGTCTAATTTCAGTTTATTCAATGGTCATTGTTATGATTGTTGATCATTGTAAGAAAACAAACAACAAAGTATCAAAAAGCAATTATTTCCTTTATTCAGGAAGACTTAATTTTACCTGACCTACGAGAAATAACTTATACTAATGTGAATCTACAAATATTCACGGATAATCATTAAAATCAAATCATGGATAGATAGACAGAACCTCACTTTTTCCTTGAGAGTGAATTTTTCTTTTATGGTTCAAAATAAAGTGAAATAAAGTTCTTCAGATGTGAGATACGTTATTTGTGATATTGTTCATGGACCGGATGTGCACTATTAAAATTTTTATACCTGCTGGAACTGTCGGTGTTCAAGATATGCCCTGAAACTGGATCCCTTCTCACTCCAAGCTCTATCAGGAACTCCAATACCATAAATCAGGAACCATACATATGCAGAAATCAGCTTTGGGCACTTGGATATGTTGTATAATTAAGGTAATATTGGTTTTTCTCTTCTAATTTTGGAATTATTTTGGAATTATTTCATTTTTCTTTCTCCCAAAATGTTGCGTGGCATTCCCTTGTAAATTTATTTTCGATCTCCTTTGGCTTTGTTTGTTGCTACCTTGGATACCAATTTTCCCTCTTCTTTTTCATTTAAATGTTTGAATTCGCGCACCAAATTGTCACATTTCACTGTTTGGGTTCATCTTATATAATTTATATATACAACTATTTTCCCATTCTATTACTATGTACAAATTTCAATAATAATTGCTTATGACATCACCCCGTTGTTATTCTCTCACAATTTCCAATTTTCCATATGACCATCTATTCCCTGATTGGCTATTATCATCAAGAAGTTTGCTGTTCTACCATTGGCTACTTTTAGTTAGCTACAATTTCATATACTGTATGTTTCAAATTTATAAATGTGTTGATCACTTTTTATTCATGAAAATGTTGTTAATCCAGACTTTTTGTTGTCTCTTTACCAATTATGGGTTATAATCATTATGACAGTGTATGAAATTGATTGTGTTATAGTATTTTGACATTTTTATCTATCCATATTATACATAGGCTTACAAATAAATAGAACTTCCAAAATTATGTCAAAACAATCTCTTGAAACTAATAACTATTTAGTAATTATTATTTTTGTGGGTTTTTTCCTTTTGAAACTTATAACTGGCATAACATAACATAACAATATATATATATATATATATATGAGGATTGTTGATTCTTGGGAGTTAGGTTCATTCATTGATAGGATTCTTCGAAATTAATACATTTAATTTTGCCGACGTTTCGATTGCGGCAGCAGTCTTCTCCAAAGTTTTTTTTTGCTACAAAAAGATTTTTTGTTTGAAGTGAAAAGTTAACTTGATTTGTTGAAAATATAAACAGGATGTTCATAAAATCAGATGTGGAATTATCTGCGACTGAAAGATAAACTTAAGTCACTATCTTTCTAGCAATATTCAATTGAGAATGTTTTCCTTTTCAACATGAAAAGTTAACATACTAACAAGAATATGGACTTTTGAAAGTTTAGAAATACATGGAGAAATTGGTATACCAAAAAAACCTGGTCCGGTAGATACCTCATTTTCGAATATCACCCATCGCACAAAAAAAATCAGTCATTATTGGACCTGCAGCAACACAACATGCAACAACGTATATATCGGACAAACATCCCAATATTTGGAAAACCGTATAAAATCCCATAAATACGATGAAACCGCATCTGCAGCTCTAAACACACATAAAAAAAATACAAATCATGATTTTAATTACACGGAAACCAAAATTCTGGCCATTGAATTCAATACTAAAAAAAGGGAATTTCTTGAAATGATTCATTTAAAAAAACCGAACAGCATAAACAACCGCACTGACATCACAAATTTGAACCAGATATTTCATAATATCATTTAAACAAACAACACTGCGCACAACCATGACGAAATCTGCCCAAAAATTAATGCACATCGTCCCTCGGTAAAGCTAACGAAACCCACAGCAACTAACCAATAGAACCCTATACCAATTTTCCATCCAAACGCAAAAACCGTCGTAAATATCACTCCCATGTAATCTCAGTAGTAGAACAACATTGTTGAAAACCAACACGTAAAGTGGTGTGTTTAGCCAATTCCTTTCACAAAGAACTATTTATTGTTTGTGCTCACCATGAAGAAGAGAAAGAAATGTCAAAATTCCATATTCTTATAAGTATGTAAACTTTTCACTTCAAACGAAAAATATTTTTGTAGCAAAAAAAACCCTGAAGAAGACTGCGGTCGCAATCGACACGTCGGCAAAATAAAATGTATTAATTTCGAAGAATCCCATCAATGGATGAACCTAACTCCCACGAATCAACAATCCTCATAAATACGTCAGGTTCAAGAAATCCTATACACTATATATATATATATATATATATATATATATATATATATAAATACAGTGCTTCTCAAAAGTCCCATCCCCCTCCCTTATTTTTGGAACGATTATACATAAACAAGTGAAATTTGGAAACTGAATATAAAAGGTTGTAAACTTCCCTACTAGTGATGATAGATGACGAAATCGTCAATGATGACGTCACAAGGCCATTGTGACCAATAATTTTGAATGGAACCCTACGGCAAGCGACACCTCTTTTAAATGGCATCGAAAAAACCTATTCAATGATACTAATTATGTTTGTGTTTATGGCAGTTTTGGCAACTCGCTTTTAAAAAACGCAAAGCTGTGATGAATTAAATCAGTTAATACTAAAATTCCAAATTCAAGCTCCGCCTCTGGATAGTTGTCAAATAAGCTGACGTTTTTGTTAGTCTCCCTAATTCGACGGTTTTGTAATTGTCCAAGTTTTTGTACATTTAATAATTTGTGTATTGTTGATCGAACGTTCAACTGTTTTAGCAGCTGTTGGTACTTTTAATATTTCTGTACATTTTAATAATTTGTTAAACTGTTGTGAGCCGAACGTTTAAGTGCTTCAAGAAGCGAAATGGTACGTGCTTCAGGTGATAAAGTAGCAGCGATCCTAATTCTTGGTGAAACTGGACAAAATATGCATGCAGCAGAACGCATTTTCAATGAGAGGTTTCCCGATCGCCCCGTTTCGAGGACTTATTTGAGGAAGCTTCTTCGTAAGTTTGAAACAACGGGTAGTATTAATGATGCGAAACGATCTGGCAGACCACAAATTTCTGATGAGAAAAAAATTGATATACTGGCAGAAGTAATAGTTAATCCTACTTCTTCAACAACTCACGTTGCATCTACCTGTGAAGTCAGTCAAAGTACAGTACACAGGGTGT
This sequence comes from Gonioctena quinquepunctata, assembly GCA_018342105.1. NCBI lineage: Eukaryota > Metazoa > Arthropoda > Insecta > Coleoptera > Chrysomelidae > Gonioctena > Gonioctena quinquepunctata. Next base: position 5,925 of record JAFIRS010003896.1, on the reverse strand, counting down.
TGAAAAAAAACAAATTTCATCCATACAAATTAAAAATGGTTCATCAACTCTCAGACGACGACCCAGACCGAAGACTAGAATTTTGTGAAAATATGGAAACTAAAATCAACCAACAGCCAGACTATGTCAAAACAATTTGTTTTAGTGACGAAAGTACTTTCTATCAGAATGGAAATGTAAATAAACAGAATGTGAGGTATTGGAGTGACGCAAATCCTCACCTGTTTCGTGAAACACATACCCAATTTCCCCAGAAGGGGAATGTTTGGGCAGGTATCCTGGGAAACCACATCGTTGGGCCTCTTTTTTCTAAATACTAATTTAACTGGTGAGGTTCATCTGGAGCTGTTGCAAAACGCAATAGAACCGTTAATCCTTGAAATTTTGGAAGATAATCCAGTTGAATTCGGCAATTTGGAAATAACATTCCAACAGGATGGTGCTCCTCCACACTATTACGATGCAGTAAGACGGTATTTGGATGAGGAGTATCGTGGTAGATGGATTGGACGACGAGGTTCAACGGAATGGCCAGCTCGATCACCGGACCTCACACCTTTGTATTTTTTTCTGTGGGGGTACCTTAAATCGAAGGTTTACGCCACTGAACCTGACAATATTGACGTTTTGAAACAAGGTATTGTTGCAGAATGTGAGGCTGTTTCCGCAGACACATTTGCAAAAGTACGAGAAGAGTCTAAAAATAGGATATTTCACTGTCAGGAAGTAAATGGAGGTCACTTCGAGCAATTTCTTTAAGTACATACTGATTCTTGAATCTGTAATTAATATCATACTGAATGGAATTTAAATTTTAATGTTTACTAATGAGCCATTAAAACTTTTAAAAGAGGTGTCGCTTGACGTAGGGTTCCATTTAAAATTATTGGTCACAATGGCCTTGTGACGTCATCTTTGACGATTTCGTCATCTATCATCACTAGTAGGGAAGTTTACAACCTTTAATATTCAGTTTCCAAATTTCACTTGTTTATGTATAATCGTTCCAAAAATAGAGGGGGGGAGGGGACTTTTGAGAAGCACTGTATATATATATATATATATATATATATAAAATTACATGTCTCGACTAACTGACTCACTGATTGACTTACGATCAACGCCCAGATCAAATCGCTGGACCTAAGAGATAAAATTTTGACACTATATTTTTTTGATATTCTATCCCTAAAATGATGGAAAGATGGGTGGGAAGAGGGGTGAAAGTGAAAGAACAGTTTTTTTTTAAATAAGAGTCATGGAAATTAGTATTTGGGTTCTTCTTCTCAAATAAAGATAAATATGTTTCAGGGTTTTGAAAATTCAATTTTTTATTCGTCCTGTATATTGAAAAGTTGTTGATAGATATGAAGTTTGATGTCCTATTAATAAAAAAAAGAAAAAATGTCATCCATTTTAGTCACTGATTTTTTACAATTTCTAATACCGAACCAGCCTAAAAAAATACTTTCTGGAAGACATTCAGAAGTCCCGTTGCAGTCTGCAACAATGATGTAAATACATTCTTAACAGAAACTCCAGATAAGAAATATTTAATGTGGAAGGTAATAAATTGTAATATTATCAAAGTTCATTCTTTTTATAACTATATGGTGGTATTTCTAGGTATGTTTGATTATTGCATTGACTGGTGCTTGTAGGCGAAATGAACTAAGATAAATGTCTATCAATGATGTTCAAGACAAAGGAAACGTGTTAGTAATCACAATTCCAGAGTCAAAAACTGGTCAAAAACGTGTATTTACAATAACAGATGAAATAGTTGAAAATATAAGTGCCTTACAGCTCATTGAATTTACGATCTTTCAATGTACGTCATCAAACGTTTTTTATGAATTATCGTCATGGAAAATGTTCATCACAAGTTGTTGGTGTTCACACTTCTGGAAAAATACCATCACTTATTGCACATATCTACAATTACCAAATGCTAATAGGTATACAGGTCATTCTTTTAGAAGAGCCTCTCCTTTAATATTTTAATGTTAAAAAGCCGCGGAGGTTGGAATTCTAACTCTGTAGCGGAAGGCTACATTGATGATTCCATTGAAAAAAAAGGAAATATCAAGTAGAATTCTTGCAGGAGGGGATGGTACTTCAATTTTGCGTTTTCTTGTCCAAAATCATTCCCAAGAATTGATTAGATGGTACTTTAGTAAACTCTTTCCAGCCAAGACCATTATTACTGAACAAGAAAATAAAATGGTTATTAATAATTTCATGTCTAAATGTGTTATTACATTTTCAAAATGTAATAAATGTGCATTTTACAAAAGAATTAATAACAAATAGAGCCTGGATTTGTTAACATTTTTTATAAGCACAAATTCTGTTTATCATACTTACTGTTAATAATAATGTACCTATCTTTAATTGTTTAATAATAAATTTTTTTGGTTAATAAAATAAAAAAATGTAAAATATTTTTTGTTACCTACTTGATGAGAAGTCGTCTAAAAAAATTGTGTGCACCTAAAAAATAAACTTCACGGCCTTGGTACAGAATAACTAATTTTCTATAATGTTAATCTCAGAAATTTGTAATTCTTATATTGGCTATCATATAGTTATTCTAATCCCAATTGGAACGGCAATAAAAATAATAGCACTACGAGGAGTGTTCATATGCACTGCTCGGCAAATGGGAAATGTATATACTACCAGTGTTTTTACTTCCAAAGCGTTCCTGGTACAATCATAAAAAAGTTCTGGCCTATGTCCCTAGTTGCCCAGATTATTAGTAAAGGCGCTATCAAATATATTTGAGTAATAAAAGCTCGTCTAGCTGGATTCGACACCTGTTATCTGAAGCCGCATGATTTCCCTAGTTCACAATATTCCTTAATCAGTGCCGTGTGTTGGTGAGGTTAGGAGTTATCCATTGAAAATAATTTTATCAATATGGCTTTCTGGAGACCTTTTGAAACAAATAATAAAATTCAGTTGAGATAACATGTGTCTACTTTTACATGGGGTGATCAATTGCTATGATTGTAAGAATAAGTAACTGAAAAAATACCACTGAAAAATAATATACCGACGCCTATGTCAAGGCGGCAACTGCAAAGAGAATTCCTTCCCGAAACTTTTTATGTCGGTCCAATTGGGATTAGAAATACTATACCACTTATTTTTTTATAGTGATTACATTTTAAGGTTCATCTTGAGTGGTTATTCGTCAATAAATAAATGAAATATAATATCGCTAAGAAATAGTTTATGATTTCTCCTGTTTCCTCATATTCTGATTTATTTTGAATTAATGTATTCAATTCGTTCGAAACGACGGTTAATTTCTGTTTTAACGTACGATTCCCTGCAATGGTATCAAGTAACGTTAAGATTCAGCAGGACTGGTTATTGTTATACAGGGTGATTCAAAAGTACTTTGACAAACTTCAGGAGGTGATTCCTCACAATATTTTTATATGAATTGTCCAAATAAATATATGTCGGGAAACGCTTCGTTTCCAAGATACAGGGTGTTGAAGTTTTATTTTTGTTTTCGTTTTTTTTAAATAACTTTCGAAATACTGACCATAATTAAACGAAAATTGTTTTGAGAGGTTCTTTGAGGTGTCGAATTCGAATCTGATGTTATTATTGCTACCTACACGTCTTTTTATTTTTGAAGATTCATAACTTCTTGGAGCGTACTTCTAGCACATTTTTAAGTAAAAAAAAACAATTCCTCTATCATATCTACGTAAAAAAGCTACCCTTGTCGCTATAAGCAACCGTTTTCTAGATAATTGGACTCGAAAATTTCAAGTCGATTATTTATTATTTATTACCATTATTTTGCATTTTTCACAAGAATGCGTAGGAAATGAATTAGACGTTTAAGTAAGTAGTTTTGGTAATTACATATTATGTGACAGTTAAAAGTTTTGTTGAAGTTTCTGTAAGTTTTAAAACAATAATTTTGAAAAAATGGATTATTTAAACAATAAGGCTCATTTAGCCGATATGCATTTGGTTTATGGTCTTCCGCAAGACATATTTACCATATTTACCAGGAGCGATTTCCTAATCGAGTACAGCCTTCAGCTCCAACATTTACCAGTCTCCACCGTCGTTTGGCAGAAACAGGTAGCTTTAAGATGGCAGCTGATATTATTGGAAGACCACGAGCAGTCCGAACCCCAGAATTTGAAGAAGCAAAGGGTAAAAGCTCTTTTGCCACGAGGCTTTCCCCAACGCATTACTATGTGTAGGTGGTTTTTGAGAAAATTGGCAAACTTCTCCCGAAATGCTATCACAAACTTTCATAACAACCATGTTTGGGCTCTGGAAAATCCGCACGCAGTTAGTGAAAGACATTATCAGTATCAATTTTCTGTAAATGTATGGGTGGCAATAATTGATAATTACTTGATAGGTCCTTTCTTTCTTCCGTTCCGACTGAATGGCGCAACTTGTCAAGGGGTTTCTCCCCCTATTATCAAACTTTGGCGCTTTTCACTATTCTCGGTTTTCCTCGGGCGCCACCTTTAGCTTTATAGTGGAAAAGGCCACTTTTGCTCCGGGCAGTCTCAGTGAAGAAAGACACTCCAGGGGTCAATATAGTCGTGACACTGTAACAGGGCCAGCAAGGCAGGCTTTAATTGCCTTTAACTGGGTTTCGGACCTGGGTGGCGACTGCGCACTAGATGTTTAAATTCTACTCAAGATAGTAAATGAAAGAATACTAAGAACAGGATAAACAGGTATATTAAAAATAATGAAATACAGTGAGGGCGGCCTCAAGTTATCACAACAAATGAATACATGGCAAGCACTATATACAGAGAAAGCAAGGAGGGTGTTTTCAAGCAAGCGGGGTAAACTTAACAACCAAAAGCTCTGCGGTGGGGGGGGGTGTCGTACGGACTCGTATGCAGAAATTACCAGCACAGCTTTGAAATATATATGTGCCTCTTACGATCATGCGCACATCGCATCTGCGGTACTTACAAACATTTCCTGATGTCTTTTACCTGATACAACATATTTACCAAACTCCGATCTCACTGCTTCGGCCAGGCCCGGGACGGTCGTGGACTGCTTCGGTCTTTGGCTCACACTCTGGATACTAGTCGGCCGCGTGACTGCTTCTGCTGGGCTGGGCAAGCTACTAATTCTTTGAAATATGTCGAAACCGAACTACGGCCGGCTTCTCCCTCTTTTCCGAATCCCTCTCGAACGACTTATATGCGCGCGCTGTTTTGTGGACTCTGTCGCTTGCGATACAAATTATACTTTCACAGAATAATTACCCAGCTTGTAAAAATCCTTCGTGCTTGTGACGTCAGCTCGGTGCGTGCGCCTCAACTGTACTCTCGTGCTTCTGGCGGAAAACTCTCTCTCTGGCGTGTTGGCTGGCTTCGCTGCTTCGGAACGACTGCCAGCGAACTCAATATGCTCCGCGACGTTTATTTCCAATACCGATCGCTGTTGTTTCAATCATTCGTTCTCGATTCGCTGGCGCGCGCAATTACCAATCGTTCGTTCTTCACAACCACGCTCGCGGTATTGGCGTGAGCTACGGAGGGTGTTTAGCCTATTTATCGGGTTAGGGGTGATTCACGGATTTATCACGAACCTGAATGGTATTTCTAGACCTATTATTACTTTCAAGCGGGGTTTAATTCCTTACAGGGAGCTTTTGGCTGATAAATATAGCGGGAAAATAGTAACTTCGTTACAAACTTACAGAGACTTTTTAGAAGATGAATTGCCGGGACTACTTCTGAATGTACAATTAGAAATTCGTATCCGCATGTGGTTCATGCATGATGGGGCTCCGGCCCATTTTAGCGTTGTAGCCAGGGAATTCCTTAACACTTTCTATCCATATCGATGGATCGGTAGGGGTGTAGAAGAACCTAACCAGGCGTGGGTACCAAGGTCTCCAGATCTAAA
>JAFIRS010003895.1:0-109410 GCA_018342105.1 Gonioctena quinquepunctata | reverse complement strand
CGTTCTTTTCCCCACATTTGCAGAATAGGTAGAGGCCAACAGGGATAAGACGAGTGAGATGGTGAAAAAGGGGAACCATGATATGTTCCTGACGAAAGGTTGTTGAATCAGGTCATCTAGGTTTTTTGAATTTGAGTCCAGTTTTTGTTTGGCAACGCCCAAATCATCAACATTCAGATCGTTCAATTTGAGGGGCTTCAGTTTCGGCAGTTTCGATTTTTCTGGAATATCTACAAACACCGTATGGTATTACAACTAGATGGGAGCCGTGGGTGAGTTCGATTTTTTCGATCCTTGAGAATTTGCCTGGACCTATGTTATTCCAATAAACGCACTACATTCAATCTGGAGTTTCAGATTAAATTTCCCTTATAAATAATTTCAGTCTTAGTGTTCATATTTGACAAAATTCACGGTCACTTGTAAAGGTTCAGAAAGGATGACTAGCCATAGTTTGGGTTTGATTTTTTGAATGTTATAACCTTGGCAAAAAATAAAAAGAACTTTGACAGTTTCGCGGAATATTTTTGAAATTTTTAAAAAATTTGGGCTTCACAAATGGAGTTATAGTCTTTTGGGATATGCGAGCATTTTCGGAGCACAATTCAGTTTTTATGAAAAGCGGTTCACACGTTTTCAAGTCTGTCACAGGTATGAACATTAGAGAATCATCATCTTTCGCGATAAATTTTTTGAGAAATCGAGAGAATGTGATGGAGGCCAGTTTTTATTATCATATTTTGGGAATTGGGTACAGTTGGTACAGGGTATAAATTTGTGGTTCTGTAAGAGGAATTTTTTGGATGAAGAACTAAGTTCGAATTGGTTTGGAACGCTTCTAATTCTATGATTTCAAGGTATTGTGCTATTTTGAAAAGTTTTGGTTGGAGTGGGAGATTATTTTTCCGTAGGTTTTGAGAAATTTTTTGTAAGGCGGTAATCAATTGGTCGGGTGTAATGATTGAAGAATGTATTATATTCAAACGTGCAAAGGTAATTGAATCTAACATATCATCAATATCAATAAAAGGGATACAAAATATTAATATTTAACATCACACTTTATGAATCTATTAGGGACAGTTCCCACACGAGTCGCTTGTTCTGATTAAATTAGCAGTGGGAAAATAAAGTAATATCTTGTCGCTATATGAATAATGGCCGCATAACCCGCTACAGTATATATATATATATATATTTCACATGTAAATTCATTTTTAATATTTTTAGCCTTGGTAAAGGAAAATAAATTTTTCGAAAGCTTGGAAAAGTAAAGATTTTTTATTTATGGAACCTGACTGAATAACCGCTAATTCTACAATACAATACAATATATATATATATATATATATATATATATATATATATATATATCAGAAAACTCCACCAGCGAGTCCCTTGAAGGGCACAGGATCGAAATGGGGGATAATAAAAGTCTTTAGAGAGCGGTAAAATGAGTTAAGTGAACAAGTTAAGTAAAATAAGGCAACAGAAAAACAAAACACCTGAAAATCCCCAAAAGGGAGGTGCGGAGGCTATTCAACGAGGCTAAATCCAAATACCTGAAAAATCCCCAAAAGGAAGGTGCGCAAGTTTTTCAATAAAGCAAAGTCCAGTCAAGACTGGACAGAATATGAATTCGCAGTACAACGAAGAATTGAGAAAAGCAAGAAGGCAATCTTGAACGGAGTTCTGCGAAGAGGCATTGAATGCTCCAGAATCCACAAGATACTAGCCAAAGAAGATACTGTTGAACAAGAAGGATTCCTGAAGAAGAAATAATGTTTGAGGAAAATCTATTAATGCTCCTAGAGATACACTTCCCGGCCGCAACAATCTCAAACGAGGCCGATAGTAGTGAACCGCCTGCAAAGCAAACCAAAATAACCATAAGCCTGGGATTGGAGGCTAGCCACAAGAATGTCGGGGCTCAACAGAATAAGGTGGGCAATATATAAATTCCAATCATATAAATCTCTCGGATAGAATTAAATATACCCCATCTTACTACAGAAAATACTAATTCCACACCTTCGTCATTATTCAAAACTTGCATAGCAATGCGATCCATTGAGTGGCAAAAAGAATGAATCATATCATATCCAAATCGGAAGGGTACATGATATGATGCCCGCATCTAATTAGCATATTTATTTGCTCAGAACGCTAGAAAAACTAATAGACAGATACATAGGAGAAAATGTATTACAAACAAACCCCTTCAATAAACGCCAATATGCGTATCAGACTTGATGACCTCAACAGAGTAGCAACAAAATCTTCGAAAAAGAGGTAGCTATGCGACATTCGTCGATATTGAGAAAGCATTCGATAATATATCCACAAAATCAATCATTGCTGCTCTATCGAGAAAGGGAGTGCCATCCCTAGTGAGTCATTGAATTAACGCAAGCTTGGAAAAGAGGGTGAGCATATCATCCATAGGCGAAACAACGGTCACAGCTAGAGCAAACAAGGTATATCGTCAAGAAGGGGTGCTATCTCCCCTACTATGGGCCATCGTAATTTATGAACTTTTAGAAAGGCTTACGTCAAAAGGCATATACTGCTTAAGATCACAATCTGCTCTAAATGAAATAAATGAGAGTTGCAGAGAGAAGGAACTAACTGTGAACCCTAACAAAACACAAAAGGTGTTATATATATATATATATATATATATATATATATAAATATATATATATTATTATGAAATATTGTTATGAAAAACAATTGTTGCTATTTCAATCACAAATATTCTCACCCTGTATAAATATTTTTGATTTCAAAAAATTATTTTCTTTCTGATATGATAATTATTTTCGCCCTGCGTTGGGAAGCCAATTGTTCTGATATGATAATAGCTAATTATTAATTTTGCCTTGCATTGGGAGACAATTGTTATGTTATATCATTTACTAATTTTGCCAAATTGTTATGAATTAATAATTGCCAGCCAACGTTACTGTTTTCTCTCCACGTTGCTGCCAATTGTTATTACCTTATTTGCCTTTATGTTGGTTGTCAAATTGTAATGAAATAATGATTGTTATTTTGCCATTACTTTTGATGTCAATTTGTTATGGTTAGGTAGAATGTAATAATTTCTATTTATATTTATATATTTTGTAAAATTACTTCTTCCACCCAATACCAATGACAATTAAATTGAATATATGTGAATTTTTTTTTATTTTTACTCCTTGTAATTTCTTTTCTTACCACGACTAAACTCAGTTGGAATCGCCTTCGCCTCAGGAGTCGGTACTGGCAACAGAGCCACTGCCTGTCTTGATGTCATTCGAACTATTTCAGTTCAGTGTTTATCGGTGAGATATTAGCATATCATTGTGGAAAGTAAACCAAAAATTATCAAAAACAATTATTTCCTTTATTCAGGAAAACTTATATTAACCTGGCCTGCGATAGATAACTTGTAACTATGAGCAATTGACAAATTTTCATTAAATAATGAAAACAGTGATGGATATTGTAAATATAACCTCACTTTTTTCTTTTGAGTTGGAAGAATTCTTTTATAGTTCAATACCAAATTATGTAAAGTTCTTCAGATATTCGAGTTACTTTGTAAAGTGATTCAGTTTGTGATGTGCACTAAAAGAGTTTACACCTGGAGCTGGAATGTCGCTGATGCTTTACCTGGCCATAATCTGAATTCCTGTTTCATCCAAAACATTTGGATCGACAAGAAAGTGTACATAAGCATACTCCAATATGTCTTGAGACAAAAGGATCAAATCATCAATACATTACTCGATGAAGTGAAAATATTATTTTCCCAGATAGAAGATTAGAAAAAAAGGACGACCTTCACGTTAATTAATAGCCAAAAAAGTGACTCGGTAAATATAGACACTCAAGGTCAATATACGCAATTAGGAAAAAAGGACGACCTTCACGCTAATTGATAGCCAAAAAAGTGACTCAGTAAATATAGACACTCAGAAGATTTTAAAAAAGGGACTACTCCATGCTACTCAGTAGCCAAAAAAGTGGCTCGGTCAAGACTGATACAGATACCACTCATTATCAACACACGCGCACATCACAATCCTCTCTTTGCCCATCTCTAAACATCGATGTTGCCAGTTCCTCGCGGCCACCTCAACATCTGAGAATATCAGACAAGGTAGTCAACCATTCCCTATGAGAAATTGATACCAGGATGAAATGTGATAGATATCAATATGACCAAAAAAAGTTAAGACAAAAGTGAAAACAACGTAGATCACTTCACTAAAGTTAACTACAAAAAAGGAGAATTGGTGATTATGGGTTCAATGGAACACATAAAGATAATAAAAAGAAAATAAGATTATTCATCACAAAAATAGCTGATTGTGTGAAACCCCAGAATATCAAGGAATATGTCCAAAAAAAAATTAACAGACGTGTGTCTAAATTTTTTAAAAATTCACTGGTAGACATCATATCTTTCATGGTGAATGTTCCTCTCGATGCGAAGAATTTTGTTTATGAACCAAGTTTCTGGCCAAGGAATGTGAAATATGAACGCTTCAACTTCAAACTGGGTAGGCCGTTTCTAGAAAATCAAAGACTAGTGAACTCAGTCTATCGGCTTGTGTCGTTTTTGTAAGAAATTTTTCAAGAGAAAGCGAATATGTATTATGATTTGTGGCTAATTTTCTGACACTCAATAAAAATCAAAATAGGAAAATTGTTTTATCAACTAATAACACCATTGCCAACTATTCAGAAGTAAAACTACTTGGAATTGTTATGGATGATAAGTTAAAATGGTCATCTCATACTAAGCACCTAAGTGAAAAATTGAACTCAAATATCTACCTATTACGGAAATTGAGTAGATTCGCTAACTTGTCAGCATTGAAAATAGCCTAGATTGGCTTTTTTTTTTATGTTCTGGTTCATACGAAAAGGGATATCCTGTAATGTTCAGAGAACATCGTGGGAACCAAGGGAAAGAAGGTAGGAGTTGGTGTTCTTCTTAAATTTCTGGAGGTTGTATGCCTCGGGGAACACCTCCCTAGGTAATGAGTTCCAAAGCCTCGCTGTTCGTTGGATGAACGAGTCTTTGGGAAGTGATGTTCTGCAGGTCTCCAAAGTGAACACGAAGGGGTGTGATGACTGAACTTGACGGGTTAGTCTCGAAGAGACTGCCAAAGCAGGAACGATTGTTGATATTTCAGAAGAGCATCGCCCATGAAAATATCTATAAAATAGAGACAAATCGCCATTTTTTCTACGGTGTTCCAGACAAGTGAGCGAATTTGTAAGCGAGGCATCACCGACGATACGAATTGCCCTTTTTTGGACAGAATCCAATAGCCTCAGGATATGTTTAGGTGCCGCGCTCCAAATATGGGAACAGTATTCCAGGACAGGTCGGATCTGTGCCTTATAGATCATAAGCAGCTGAGTGGGGGTGAAATAGCTCTTGGCACGAAACAAAAAACCAAGCTTTTGGGATGCACTTTTGGCTTATTCCACTCCCACATTAACTACGGTGTTACTCTTTGGGGAAACGCTATCGATGCCGTGAGAATTTTCAGACAGGAACGGGCCTTACGAATAATATCGAAAGCAAACGATAGAGACTTACTTCATCATGTATTTACATTCTCAAGAATGAAGAAAAACTTCAAAGAAATTATACATTTCATTATTATAGAACAAGAAACTGTAACCTGATACGACAACGCCTAATGACCTCCAGACGCAATACTATAGATGTGAAGTTATATAAAATATATATATATATATATATATATATATATATATAACTGCCATCGCATATCAAAGAATAACCTTTCCATATGTTCAAGAAACAAATACGAAAATGTTTGCAATCGCACTGCTTCTACTCGGTTGGACAATATTTGGAGGCCAATGTGAGTTCATGGGAAATTACATCTTAGTATCAATAAAATTCACCCCCCTCTACAATAAGTCTTCACAATTTGTATTGTATTTCACTATTCAATTGTTTGTAATTGTAAATTTTACCATTTATTGTTTTTTTTCTGACATCACAAATGGAATTTCTATAAAGTGGCTTGAATAAATATAAATATATGATGAAAAAAGGTATAGTTACTTTGGAAGAAGCAATAAACACAATTAGATTAGCAGAATTAGTTGGAAAACAAACAAAATAAGTCCAAAATTCAGAAATTATTAGAATACAGAAGAAAAAACTCCAATCAAGAATGATAGTGATGAAGTTTTCAATCAATCGGGGAGGAATAAAAGCAAATCATACAGGAATAAAGAAAATACCAACTTTTCAAGAAACCACAAAGTAATAATTTACGAACTTTCACGATTTTAAACGGGTAGTGAAATCTTGTCTACTGAAGAAGTGTTTTTACTCGGAAAATGATATTTTAACCAAACAATTCAGCAATGATGATGTGTGATAAACTCCCTATCTCTAGGTTTTGAATGTGTTCGTCGTCTTTTTTTTATATCAAATTTTTATATCTACCTCTGTACGTTTACAATGACCTTGTTCTGAGTGAACCTCTTTATTTAATCTTTTTTGTTTGTTTTTTTTTTATTCATGTGTTGTCAATTTGTTGCATGACTTCTACCAGAGTGACCTGCTACAAATGTATTATAACATGTAAACGTAGTCAATAAATTTCTCTTCTCTTCTTCTCTCTCTAAATAACTCTTCGCAAAAGTGTTACAGGTGCGGATTATCATATTAATATAAACAATGTCCAGCTTTTGAAAGAAGATGTAAGAGATGTAAACTATATGAATCATTTCAGTTCTGTGTGTAAGAATGCAAATGAAATATGATCGTTCCGATGAATATGATTATTACTGTAGTTCCGTTGAAATGAATAGGTACTAATAATTATTGGAATGTAACTTTGACAGTTGAAAATGTAGACATTGAATTCAAAATTGATACAGGGGTAGATGTCAACATAATTCCATTGGGGAATTCACAAAAAAAAATTAATAGTAAGAAATCTTTATGCAAAAAACAATACAATTTTTGGAAGCATATTGTTGCTATGAAATAGATGAACTGGGTTTTTCAGTATTTTATAAGAATAGTTACTTCAAAATCAAATTCATCATAACTAATACCAATTCTATACCAATTTTGGGGCTCGAAACTATACAAAACGATGGTTTAATATATATAACTGTGAATGATTTGGAGTGTAACTCGTTCAAAAATAATATAGGAAAATATTCAAATGTGTTCGATTACCAGGGAGTAGGAACTTTAAAGAAATGAATATAAACTGAAATTGAATGATAACGTACAACCTACAAGTAAACCACTTTTCTCTGAAATCAAGAGAGGATGTTAAAGTAGACCTTGACAGAGGAAATTTGGGAATAATAAAAAAATGTATACAGCCGATAGAATGGGTACATAGGTTGGTCATAGTTGAAAAACCCAATAAAAAATTGAGATTATGTCTCGATCTAAAGATTTGAATGATGCAATAGTGAAATAATATTACAGTATTTCTCAGTTTTGGATTTCAAGGATGGGTTTTGGCAGATATCACTGAATGCCAAAAGTCAAAAATTGTATTGTTTCGAGACAATGTTTGGTTGTTATTCTTTCAGATTTTTTTTTAAATATATCTGCTGTAGTGTTCCAAAAATATAATGAGAATATGTTTGGAGATATTGAAAATGTGTTTATATATTAAGATGATATATTGATTGTGGCAGATTCTTTAGAACAACGATATAATTTTGTAATTTTTTTTATTGAGGGGTAAAAATAATAATATCAAATTCAACAAAACAAAATTCCAATGTCGCGTTAATGAATTAAGATATTCAGGTCATAAATTCGCCGAAGGTACACTGAGGCCTGACGAAGACCGTATAAAGTCTATATTTGAATAATGATAAAATTTCTCTTCAGAGATTTTTGGGTCTCATTAACTATCTGAGGAATTTCATCTAAATTTATCAGAATTATCGAGTCCTCTGAGGGAACTATTGGAAAAAAATAGTTTTCATTGACTAGATTATTACACAAAATATGCTAAAGTCTACAATTACTTCAGGTCAAGTGATGCAAAATTTTGATAGTTCAAAAGACATAGTTATTCAAACGGATTCAAGTAAAACATGAATAGGTTGTGCACTTCTCCAAGAAGGAAAACCAGTATGTTTTGCCTCTAAAAGCTTTTCAGAAACTGAAATTAGATATGGTCAAATTGAAAAGGAATTTGTTGCAGAGCTATATTCTTGTATAAAATTCAATCATTATATCTAAGTATGGAAGAAAAATGGCAATACATACTGACCATTTGCCCTTAGTAAGTTTGATGAGAAAAGAAATCAATAAAATGTTATCCAGAAGAGTGCAACGAATAAGATTGAGATTGATGAGATATGACATGAACCTAGTTTATAAACCAGGGAAATTATTGGTTGTTGCTGATGCAATTTCCAGCTGATGAAACGAATAAATACAAAACATGATTTCAGAAAAAGACTGAACTTGATCCAATAAAAAAAAATTAATACTATAATTAATGGTTTGCCAATTTCAAAATCTCCAGTAGATAAAGTGATAATTTCTTTTTCAAGAATCGAAATCAGATTTTTGTTGAATATGGGTCGGTTTATTTGGAGGACAGAATATTGGTTCTTTTCGTTTGAGGCAAAAAAAATGGAAAATTTACATGAATAACATTTTGTTATTTCGAAAACCAATGGTAGGGCAAAGTCATTATTTTATTGGACTAGTATGAACAATGACATAGTAGTGTGGGAGTTGTGAGAAATACCAGTCCAGGAATGTGAAGGAACCAACGATTATACAAGAACCATCTTCATGTCCTTTTGAAAAAGTAGGATGTGATAATCTAGAATTTTCAGGGTTATCATATTTAGTCCTCAAAAACTATTTCTCGAAATGGATAAAACTTGGTAAATTATCCATCATCCAGTGCCATCATCAAGTCCCCCAAAACTATTCTTTCCATTCACGGAATACCCAAAATATAAGTTGCAGTAACATGCCCTTCAATCCATTTGAGTGTAGATTATTCAGTAAGGAGTGGCAATTTGAAATTAACACATCAAGCCCATATTATCCTAAAAGTAATGGGCTTGCAGAAAAAGCTGTTGGAAACTGGAATAGTATACTGTAGAAATTAATTGAGGGTAACATAGACAATGGAATTGAGCTTTTGAAATACCACTGGGCACAATTATTCTCCAACTCAACTTCTATGCAGAAGAACAAGAACCAAATTACCAATAAATAATAATCTTCTAAAACCAATTATTATCGGAAATTTCACAGAAACATTGAAAAAACTTAACAAAAGAAATGAATTCCATTAGGATAAAAACACAAAAAAATGTATGCTCATATGCTCCTGGTGATTATATTGTTGATAGAAATAATAATAAGTGGGAACCTGCAAAAGTTATCCAAAATCATATTGCACCAAAATCATATTGCACCACGATTTACAAAAATCGGAATGAAGATGATAATATTGAACATGATAGTCTGCCGGGAAATATGAATTTGAATGGGGATAGTCTGTCAAAAAATTATACTGTGAGTGAGAACAAAGAAAATCTGAAATGTTACCAAATCTCCTGAAAGATTCAATATGTGAAACACATTATGTTTATTTTATATGGAAAGGGGGATATATATATATATATAACAACTTAGACCTATTATCGCTTCTATTGATACAACCACAAGCAAATTAACAGCTTTCATTACAGATATACTCACAAAGCTTATAACGTTGATGATAAGTACTATATTGAAGATTCATCCCAAAGGATCTGTATTACATTTAGGTACCTTTAGTTTAATTAACAACATGCATCACATTTCGATAAGAAAATCAACTTACTCATCTTCAGCTGAATGGAACGTAACAGAATCAAAGCAAGAAACATGTAATAATTATTTACAAATTTCAAGAGGTGAAAAACCTAATTCATAATAATTAAACGAAACTATCATTTAATGAAACAAAAATCAAATGATTATTCGAAAGTAAATGATGAACATTAATGAAGTAAGTGTTCGAAATGTCCACTATTTTGTAAAATGCACTTTGCGGTTCTGGAACCCATACTTCTTATACATTTGCTTATTTCGTCTCCTTGAATACCTTCCAATACATTCTCAATCTTCTCGCGAGGAATCATTATTGTTGGATTTGTCATTTGTTCCGTTGAAACAATTACAGAATCGAACTTTATTTTGAGATCATTACGATATACTTTTTGCAAGGCTTGGTATTCAAATTCAAAATCACTGTATTCGCGTCTCTTGACTATTTTATTAACAGCAGTTTTTGATAAATTGCATTCACTGGCCACAGTTCTCGATTTTTTTTCTGGGTTCAATTGAATTTGGGTCAGAACATTGATATCCTTCATAGACTTGTTTTTTTTTACATACACACAACTCTAGGTTTATTGAATGTATTATTTTCAAGTAGTAGGCCGTGGATAAAAAAGAACATAACAAGAAATGTCATATTATTTGTCACTTCGTTTATTATTGTGTCACAAGAACTTGTCATTGAATACTTTTCTGGGTAATTTCAATTTAACTTATTCGATATGGTAAGATACACAAATGAAGAGAAGAGAGATATGTACGAAGTGTACATAAAACTAGATAGAAATTCGTTCAAAGCACAACAAAGGTATGGTGAATTATATCCTGAAAGAACAACACCAAATATTAAAATGTTTCGACGTTTATCTACAACGTTACTTGCACATAATTCATTCATAAACCTAGAGGTCCTTATGTACGACAAAACGAGCCTATCAATGACATCAATGTTCTGGCCCAAATTCGAATGAATCCAGGAATAGGATCGAGAACTATGGCCAGTGAATGCAATTTATCAAAAAGTGCTGTTAATAAAATAGTCAAGAGACACGGATACCATGACTATAAATACCAAGCCGTGGAAAAACTATATCGCAATGATCCTGAGGGAAGGTTGCAATTCTGTAATTGGTTTCAACGGAAGGTGCGGAATAACAACAATTTTGCGCACAATATCATTTGGGGAGACGAAACGACATTCACAAATTCTGGCATGTTCAATCGAAGGAACAAACATTTTTATGCCACAGAAAAACCTCACTTAATTCATGAATCGTTTTTCTTTGAACATATGGTGCGGTTTGTTGAATAATAAATTACTGGGACCCTATTTTATTGACGGCAACCTAACCGGAGCAAAATATGTAGAAATCATAGAAAAATGTTGGATGATCTTCCTATACGGTTTCGGCGTAATAGTCCATGGTTCCAACAAGACGGATGTGGTCCACACAACTCAAGAATAGTCACAGACTATCTAAATCGAACTCTTCCCGATTCATGGATTGGAACAAGAGGTCCAGTAGCATGGCCTGCCAGATCTCCGGATTTGAATACGCTGGATTTTATTTATGGGGATATCTCAAAAATAAAATTTATGATACTACGAACCCGACAATAGAGATTCTTCGCGAGAAGATTGAGAATGTATTGGAAGGTATTCAAGGAGACGAAATAAGCAAATTTATAAGAAGTATGGGTTCCAGAACCGCAAAGTGCATTTTACAAAATGGTGGACATTTCGAACACTTACTTCATTATTGTTCATCATTTACTTTCGAATAATCATTTGATTTTTGTTTCATTAAATGATAGTTTCGTTTAATTATTATGAATTAGGTTTTTCACCTCTTGAAATTTGTAAATAATTATTACTTGTTTCTTGCTTTGATTCTGTTACGTTCCATTCAGTTTAAGATGAGTAAGTTGATTTTCTTATCGAAATATATTGCATGTTGTCAATTAAACTAATGGTACCTAAATGTAATACAGATCCGACCCAAAGAAATTTGGATAAGGGTCAAAATCACCTGAAAATCAACTTTGAATGACATTGTATGATATATCGTTGAATTCAGCGTTAAAAGTTATTTCGAAAAGTGTCATAAAAGATACAGGTCCGTTTTGAAAAAAATGAGGTTGAGGGTGGCCCAGAGCGTACGAAACGTTGGATACGAAATATGATTATGTCACATTGAGGATAATCTACTGTCAAATAAAAAACTCCCTGACATTTTTTGATAATATTCGAAATAAAGTGGAAAGAAAAGAAAAATCAAAATGACAGAATTTACTTTTCTTATGATATCTCAATAACCGGCCCTGATAATCTCGATTTGTTTGAATTGCTTGACAATGCTTCTACCAATACAATCCCATTAAAAAAGTGGCCACTCTGTATATATATATATATATATATATATATATATATATATATATATATATATATATAAATATATATATATATATATATATATATATATATAATTTAATTATTATTGAGGAACCTACTGTATAATGAGAAGATTGTTGACTGTCATGCGATGTCAGTGACAAGAATTTGTACTGGGGTGGATTTTGATAATAAAACTAATATAACAAAAAAAGGAAACTGAAAGGACCAGTGTCACATGTTTCAAACGGGGTAGGAATTTTATCTGCACAAGAGGCAGTGGAGCTATTTTCGACCAAAAGTTGACATGGAACTAACACCCACACAGTTCCATGTCAATCTATGGTCAGAAATAACTAACTGGAACTACTACCTACACAGCCCACGTGTTATGGGGCAAACGAGCAAACAGAGCTGGATTCACAAGGCTCTGTAAACTGAGCTGAATCCAAACTGTGAGAGCCATAGCGATGGATGGTATCGGGTTTTGAAAAAATCCAGTGCCGCAACGGAGCCTCCAAGAAACAGGGCGAAATCTCAGTGTAAATAGCTTTGTGCAGGGGGCACCATAGGGCTGAACCAACCCTTTACCCCCTCACTCATTCGTAGGACCCAATGACCACTGAGCCAAAATACCGAAAGGGAATTAGAACAACTTTCGGCCTTTTCGGTTAATGATGTCTCTTGCAGGGCACTGGAGAGGATGCATTACCGAGTGTACTGTACTCTAACATCGGGAGGGAACTCTTCAGAGAACTGAACAAACGATAATGGCTATTCAGATGAACCTCCGGAATAAGGTAGTACTTGCAGCTGCTATGAGGGACCACGAAGTGACCCTCAATCAGGAATCATAGATACAACATGGTGAAACAAAGGCCGGAGAATGACAAGCGGAAAGCTATTGCGTTGCAGATCAACATCGGGTGAGATTTAATGGGAGAAGAGGCTCAAATGTCATCAGAGGCATGGCCAGACGACCCTACGGAGGTTTCAGGGTGTGAATCTAATCCAGGGACTCCCCATTGAAGATTTCGTCCACCCCAAAACGAACCTGTGCAGAAGTATGTGTGAAAAACTGGGGGCTGCAACCTAAAATCACCATGTAATCAGACTCACGATAGCATATGTTTCGGTGGTATGGCGGCCAAAGACTCGGCAGGCTGGAACGATCCGACGGCTCTGCAATATCCTGAAGTTGCTTGCTTGGGAGCCACTGGAGCCATGAGAACCGCCCTACTAGCTTTGGAAAGTCACCCATCATAGGAATGCATTCGGGCATGATTCTTTGTTTGTTTTTATGTAGGGTTCCCACTAAATCGTTTCTATCATTAAAGTACATATAAATTCACAATAGTTGTTTTTCCATCAAAAACATGTTGATTGGATAATATTTTCCCAGGTAATTCAATCAGAAATGGCTTTGATAATGATACTCCAACCTAAACTTCAACAAATAAGGAGTAATCATCTTCAGTCTCCACTAACGACATATATTCAGTTTTTCTCAATTATCTCAGAAATCTCCACTTTTAGGCAAATGGAACGTAATGACTTTTAGGTTGAGTATCGATAAGCCGAACTGATGTCAAACGCTCATTTGTCCACTAACTTGTCCCAAGAAAATATGAAGGATCATATGACCACATACCATCGTAACTACGCCACTAGTTTGCGAAAATAAAAAATCAGTACTTCAAATTAGCACGTTGCTAAACCTTGATTAGTGTACCAAGTTCCAAATTTTTTACCCAAGGAATTTTTTAGAAAACAAATTGAATCTAAATTGAGAGGATGCATTTTAGGACATACCTTGATAGCAACTTTTCACCTCGAAATGAGGTGAGGAATCTATAGTCGGAGTTTTTCAGTCCTGTTCTGACTCACCCTGTATATATATATATATATATATATATATATATATATATATATATATATATGTATATGTAATATATATATGTGTATATATATATATATATATATAATAGGATGTAGATGTTGTGTATTTCAAAATATATGGGAAAAAAAAAACATATCCAATTTTTTTTGTATGTAACGACCTTCCCGATGATTTTTCTCTAGAGAGAAATAATTTTGAAAAAAATTTAAGTTTAAAATTACGAAAAATATCCCATTGAAAAACATCAAATTTCAAATGATGCTGTCCAAGTCTTCGCATGTTTACGATCAGAATGATAGGTATGTATCCTAACAATATTTCCTCTATATGTTCACTTAGATCAAAATCCGTTGATTCAACAAGCCACGGCAATACTCCAAAAACCGTGTTACCCAAAAATATTTGGACATATAGTCGTGCATTATCATGCATCAAGAGCCCAAGTAGCTGCTGCCCTCAGAACAAGAACATATTGGAATATTTCAACATAAGCATACACAGCTATTGACATTTGAGAAATTTCACAACAAAATGAGGTCAGTTGGCCCCAAATCACTACAGTGCCTCTTATACACTCCATAACTCTGATTGATTATCGTGGGTTTTCTACTCTTCTAAGCGTCGTGAATCTGCATAAAGCCCAAACCTTGAAACCTTGACTCGTCTATAGAAAGTACGAAGCTCCAAAGAGAGTTTTCTCAATCAACATGTACCTGGGCCAACGTAAACGCAACGGTCCTAGAAGTTATCGTTATTCCGTGTATTATTGTGTAATCACTGTAGGATTACTTTCGTTATTGCACTTTATTTATCAGCAGAAATGCTCTTCTGACTTTTTTCTCTCCGATTTTTAGAAAAAAAAATTATTGTGTTATATTAATAAACAGTAATTACAATTAATTGCGAAAAACGAACAGAAATGAATCAGATGGTTGTGCATTCACCAACCTTTTTGTCATTGACTCACGTAGCCCTTGAAAAATTACTGAAGTATTTCATATAGTTTCAATTATTTCACAGGAAACTCTCCATCACCCAACTGTTTTCAATATGGATTGCAGTGCTGTAAATCAGGGTCTCAAGCTGTCCAAATAAAATAATATTTTCCGAAGGAAATGGTATTTCGTATTTTGTTCAACCGTAAGACGTTTTCACTAAGACATTATTATAAAAACAATAATAATTTTTTGAGAACGCAATATCATTTAATTTTTTTCTACGAAAATTTTTAAGGGCTTGCCAGCGCAAGCGCCACTGGTATTTTTGTCGCAAATGGTATGTTCCTATACCCAGTTAGTATACCCTGTTAGTTACTATTGGAATTCATTTTTCCAATCCCCACATTGGGCATTGTGGAGAGGAAGTGAAGGTTTCTGAGAATGGGACCACTTGCCTCATCTTCGCATTCGTTAAGATATTTTGAGCGCATATCGATCTCGAGTGCTCCACAGATGACTGTAGCTTTTGGTATTTCTTTCGATAGTGATATTATTGTTTTTGAAGACTATTTTTTGTCCATTGTCCCATATGTTAACTCGCATCCAGATCGAACCAAGTTCATCTCAGACTTCCCCACTCATAGCTCCGTTCAACTTACCGATCTCCACAAAAGGGCTCAAGACGAAACAAAATTGGCTTCAATATCAGAGCCTAAATATCAAGAAAACACACATAATACGTGACTGAACTAAACAAATCTACTGAACGGAAATGTTAGCTTCCTTCCATTGTATTCAAAACATGCAATGACATAAAACTCAGCTAAAATACATTGATGCATAAGAATTATATTTCGCAAACCTTTGGGTTCAGACCGGATCCTTGACGTAAAAATGTTCCTGTTATGAACCAGAAACTATTCGACACTGAAAACTGGTTCTCAACCATGTCAGATTCTTGATGGCAAGGGTGTGGATTGTTCCATTCATATGGGGAAAATCTGGCCATTACGAATAATGTGAATGACACCAAAATATATGCCCCCAAAACATACAGCCAGATCTCCACCGCTAACGGGTTCATGAAACTAAACAGGCGTGTTGGTTGACTTGTTGGTACCTAAAACGAAGGAGCATATTTTGACCCATATTCATTTTCACGAAGAGTATATATCAATAATATTATTGATTACATTATATGTCTTCCAATTTTTTTTTACTATGTATTTTTTTATGAACGAAAGTAGATCACATAGAATGACGCGAATCAAATCCAAGTATTTCACGAAATACTGGAATATTCAATATATGGAAATATTTCTCGAAAAATCAACTCCAAATTGATTCAGACTGATTTCATTCATTACGAAAAAAAGTACTTCGAATTTTCATATTTCAATCACAGCGCCAAATAGGTAGCTCGGCAAAATTCAGCAAATAATATCAATAATACTTATAATGAGTTTGTTTTCCATAATCCATAGCTGTGCTGAATATTCGCTCGTTAAACATTACGACGAATCTGTAACAATTATTCAAAGAAGGTCACGCAATGACCATATAAAAAGACCCAATACCTTAGAAACTAGGTATCTTTGATACATGCTTAAGAAATATTTCATCAGCTTCAATTTCATATAGGAACATTTTTTATGAATTCAAACATGCCCAAACGACAGTATTCTCTATAATCTCATACATAAAATATTGAAGAATCTTGATGAAAATTGTAATATATGACACAAACTGGTACATGACAAAAATATCAGTCGGCGAAAAAAATATCTGTTACAGCATCAACTCACATGGAATATTCAAATTAGATTAAATCGATATAAGTTTGAATTGTCAATATATACCATAAATAAGCGATGAGAAAAAAAATATGTGAATATAAATATTCTAATAGTTATTTATGTAATAAGGATCATAAAGACGATCATCATGGTACAAATCGTGGATGTTATTGAGCAAGGCCTAGCCGAGTCCGATAACACGACGTGTGCATAATGATTGTTCATGATTCGTATTACATACAAAATTTCATCTGATGGCATTAATATTAATACATTTTCGAAAAATTGAAAACTGCCTTTCTGACATGTCACAATGACAACTATTTTCGAAGGAGTAAGTATATGTGTAGTTTTGAATATTAGTAGGTTAGTGAGCTGTGCTTTGCCATTTCCTTGACAACGTTAGGTTGTAACAGCAATATTTATGTATCTGGACAATCGTTAATTTCATATATTTCGTCATGTTACATAGCATAGCCCTGTATAGGACTGTCGTTAGGTAAAAATATAAGAATGATATGACAAGAGTGACAGAGACGTTGTCAAGAAAAAGCTCTCACGTAAAACCTGTACAAATCGACAGAAATAGCAGTAAAGCGGTAAAGTTTGACTACGTTTATCATTCACAATCAATTCCCGTAAGGGTGGTCCTTCAGCAAACCACGTAGAAACATTTTTGGTCCAATTCGAACCGGACGTATTGCCAGCAACCAGAAGAAAAATTGTGCAGTCCTCGACAAAAGAAGCATTCCTTCCAGTAGTAAGCGTCTCTTCAGATACAGTAGTCTACTCAGCCGTTTAGAATCAAGGCCAACGAAATAGCAAAGCAGCAACGACACAAGTAAAAACTCATTTTTCCTTTTTCCTGACAATCTCCCAACCTATAAAAAAAGGGGTATTTCTCGATCTGTAAATACGAATTCTTGTTTATTCATTCATATTATCACGAATTGAAACTTCATAATCACGATGGAAAACGAAGTAAAGGAGTTAAGACAAACACGAGGTAAATTAAAGAGTCAATTAACACGTTTTCAAGCATTCATGAATACAGTAGGAAAAGATAACATAATCGAACTGGAAATAAGATTGAATAAAATCGAATCGGTTTTCGAACAATATGATATTATACAATCGCGTTTAGAAGTACTAGACGAAAGGAAGAAGAACAGCCGAAAACAAGAAACGGATTTTATCAATGAATAAAATCGAATCGGTTTTCGAACAATATGATATTATACAATCGCGTTTAGAATTTTTGATGCAATCTCAACAAACACGAACCAGGTAACAAATTTGAAATTACCAACAATACATCTTCCAACGTTTTCGGGAAACTATGATGAATGGAAAAATTTTCACGATATTTTCCCTTGATTCAGCACGGTTTGCAAACATCTTCATTATCTAAAGTTTTCTTTAACATGATGCAGCGCAAATAATTCATTCATTACAAATTTCTGAAAAAATTATACAGTAGCATGGGTTCCCCATTGGGAGGTATGGAAAAAAAAAAAAGAATTAATTAACAGAGCAATTTTTTGATCTCCCAGTAGTCATAAAAGGGTTCACAACATCACTCAGCCCCTCACCGAAAAGGTTCAACATCATTTAGGTGCACCGAATCTAAAATTGCCCACGGATCAATGGAACATTCTCTTGTCTCCCCATACATAAAAATTTAAAATTTCATGAACCTCAAGGGGAAAACTAACTAGAAAATGATGAATCCCCATGAAAGCTAATTCCCTTTTTTTGAATAAGAAATTTTTTACATTTAAAACTCTCTCGATAACAATAGAAAATCCAACACAATACGCAAAGAATAAAAAAAAATAAAGGTTGTGGGTTACCGTCACATATAAGTTATAAAAGGGAAAAGAGGACATGAACATTCATTTCCAGTTACCAAAAGGGGCTAAATATATCAAGTATTTTAAAAGAACTCTTTCCCCACAATTGTGCAGATTTTTTAAATTTCCAAATTAGCAAAATCGAAAAAATAAAAAGATTACGACTCTGTAGAAATTTGCCGGGGGAATTATTTGAAAGGGGGCGAAAATCGGGAATTGTAAACGTGAACAAATCATAATCACTCACAAAGAATCCCCAATTACTGAACAATAATTTACAAAAAAGTTGCCACCCATCAAATGGGTATTTCTGAAATCTCCCAATTAAAGGAAAAAATGCCCCCATAAAACAACTGTTAAATACTAACAGTGGTAAATTTAAACAAAACATTCAAACAAAAAAAAAAAGGGCCCCCAAAAACAAAAAAAAACACAAAAAAAAAGGTATTGCAAAGGGCCCAACAAAATAAGCGATAATCAGTTTGTTTTTTTATCAAACCCCCAAAAAATAATTTATTTAAAGGAAGCTCCTTTGAACTCTTTGGATCGGTATCAAGTAAATCTAAAAGAAACTTCCAAGAAATTGAAATTTTTTTAAAAATTTTTAATTATTTCAAAAAACAAAAGTTTACTATCAAAGACAACCCATTTTTTAATTTTTTAAAAAGGTTTTCGAATTAAAAAAGATTAGGAAAAAAATTTTACACAAATCATAAAATTTTAAAACCTGGACCCCTGACGAATTTAATAAAACTATTTCATTTTTCCCCGGGAAAAAAACTTTTTTCGAACACTAAAGGGGAAAAAAAAACCAATTTAAAAAACTTTTTTTATTTCAGGGGACAAATTTTAAAAATTCAAATCTAAAACATTTTGAACTGCCCTATCTAAAACCCCAAAGAATATTCAATTTTTTGGAAAAATAAAAAATTCCAAAAATTTCTGAAAAAAAAATTTTAATTTTTTTTAAAAAAAGATCTCTCTTTTGGGTTTTAAATCAGATTTTTTTAAAATTTTAAATTTTATTTGAAGATTGAAAAATTTTTCAGCATTTGGGGGGGGTATAATTTGGGGGGCACGGAATTTTTTAAAACAAATAACTTTAATTAAATAAAAAATTTCACGGCATTAAAAAAGCCCTGAAAGCCAACACCATAAAACCCCACAACTCGTTGAAGTTGTTTGATCTGCAAAAAAATTAAGGTTTCCTAAAAATTTTTTTAAAAGGCCCCAAGCAGATATTTTTTCCAATTTAAAATTCCACTAAAAAGTAAACAAAAAATTTTTAAAAAAAAAAAAAACCCCAAACAAGTTCAGCGGAACATCGTTTAAAGAATAAAATAAATTTCGACTAAACAAATACGGGGACTTTGGATTTAAAAGGGGGTTTTGAACAATCTTGAATTTTTGGGAAAATTCCCCCCAAAATTTTTTAAAAAATTTTTTTGGGGAAATTTTTTTAAAAACTTAGAACTTAAGGGGTTTAAAATTGTGAAAAAAAAAAATTCCTCCAAACCCCCAAAAAATTTTAAAAAAAAAAACATTTTTAAAATTTTTGGGGAATCAAATGAAAAAATAAAAAGTAAACCCAAAAGGAATTTAAAACAGGCCTAAAAATAGTTAGACCGGTAAAATTTTTTTAAAAAAACTACAAGGTCATTTAGGGAAAACAAATTTTTTTAAATCTTCCCAACCCCATTCAAAAAAAAGGAAAAACCCCAAAAAAACAAAAATTTCCTGGATTTAAAAATTAAAAAATTTCAAATTAATTTAAAATAAATTGTTTTAAAAATTCTTTGAAAAATCCATAAAATTTTTTGGAAAATTCCCGGAAAGGAATTTCATCAAAATTTCCCCAAAAAAAAAAGTTTTGGCCTCCCTTTTTTTCCAATCAAATTTTCCCAACAAACAACCATTCCCAGATTAAACTTTTTTCAGACATTCTTTCAAATTAACAAAAAAAAATATGTTCGAAATATCCGTTTTATTTTATTTGGGAATTTGGTAAAAATTTTACAAAGAAAACTTCTGAAAAAGATTTAAAATTATTAAATAAAGGGGGAAAAGGGGGGGCTCAAAATTAAAAAAACCCGCAAAAAATTTTTAAAAAGGAAAACCAACCCAATTAAAAAACAAAATTTGGTTTTTTTTTGGTTGGGTTTTTTTAAAAAAAAATTTTTCCAAATAAATTGTATTTGTAAAATATTCCCAAACAAACCTAATTTCATTACAACCTATTGAGATTTTAAATTTAATAATTTTTGTTTCACGTTTAAAATTTAAAGTTTTTGCTTATTGATTGGTTCAAATCAAAACCTTATTGAAAAAAAAGGTTTTAACTTATAAGAATAAAACCCCCAAATTATTTAAAATCTCAAAAACTTTAAAAGGAACAGCCTCAAGGCCCATAAAAAGAAAAAATCTAATTTTTTTGATGAAAAATGAAAAAGTGGAGGTGGGGGACAAAAATCCATTAAAAAATAATTTTCCACCTAATCCACAGAATCCCCAAATTAAAATTTTTTTAAACCAAACTCAGGTTTAAAAAAAAAAATTTGAAAAAATTTGAATTATGGAAAAAAATTTGTTAACGTTTAAAATCATAAAAGAAATTTCCCCACGGAAACCTTTTTAATTAGATACAAGGTAAATTTCCAAAATTTTTTAAAATTGGGGGTTTAACTTAAAAACCTCTAAAAAAAGGGGAAAAAAAATTATCAAGAACAACAAGGTTTTTTTCCCCCCTGGGGAATAAGTAAAACAAAATTTTTTACAGACATTTCCAACGGAAAAATTTCTTGTAAAGGAAAAACCCCCCCGGAATATTTTTTAAAACGCCCAATTTAAAACCCTTTAAAGAATTCGAACTTTTCTGGGCTCTAAAGAAAAATTAAAAAATTCTTGGGGATAAAATGGGTTTTTTTTTCCCCCTTCCCCCGGGGGTTTAACCCTAAAATGGGAAAACAATAAAAGATTTTCTTTCCGTTTTTATAAAAAATGAACCCCAGATCGGGTTTTAAACCCCCACCCCTCACCCCCCTTATCCCATTAATGTTATTTTATTTTATTTTTTTTTTGGAAAATTTTTTTGTGAAAAAAAAAATTAGGTTTTAACAAAAAGAATCCAGTTAAAAAAAAGGGGTTTTCCCAAAATTTTTCCCCGGGCGGATTTTCCCTTAAAAAAAAAAAATGGGAAAAACCCCCCAGCGGGAAACCCTATGGGGTTTTTTTTGAAGGGGGAAAAATATTCCACCATAACCTGGTATCTCCATTTGAAGTCCAAAAAATAAATTTGGGGGTTTTTTAGAAAAAATTTTGATTTAATAAATGAATTTGTTTTTTTTAAAAATTTTAAATTTTAAATGAACTTTTTAATGTTTTTTTTTTCTTTTTATTTTACATAAATTTAATAATTTAACATATTTTTCCTTAAAAATTCCGGGGGGGGGCCCATAAACGTTTAAATTTTAAACGATTTCTGCAACCCCGAAAGGGTTCTTAGGGAAAAATAAAGGATGGAAAAACAAAAATTTCGAAAACAGTAAAAACCTTTCAAAAAGACCCAAAAAGAAAAAACTTTTTTCTTTTTCTTAAACAATTCCCCTAAGGGGCCCCTTTCCAAAATTAAAAACAGTATTATTCCAAAAAAATTTTTATAAAAGAAATAAATTTTAAAAAAAATAATTTTGAAAGGGGACCTTTTGAAGGAAAAAATCCAAAAACGATGGGGAAAAAAAAAATTTTTAAAAATTTTTAACAAAAGGGAAAAATTTCCAAAGAATTCATTTCTGGCCCAAAAGGTTTTGTTTAGTTCGAATTTAATTTTTTCCCCGAAAAAATTTTAAAAAACTCATGAAGCCGTAAGAAATTGAAAACACAGGGGCGAAAAAGGGGTTGATTTTTCTTATTTACTCAAATGTTGGAATCGCCCTTTTCCTAAAAATCAGAAAAACCCCATTCTGGGTACATCACGAACCAATTTGATAAATAAAACGTGTTTAAAGTATAAACACATTTTTCGAATATATCATTTCACCTATAATTATGCCACACACAGTCACAGTAAGACATAGGAACAGAAAACCATTTTTTAATCGAAATATGCCCCTTTCAAAATAAAAATTGACTCACTAAGATATGTCCTGGAAAATGAATCAGTCAATGATGTTACGTTCAGAATGGGACATCCGATAGAGAAAAGAAATATGTTCACTAACTGACTCGTTTCTGTGTTTTCTAAACGATGAGCCTCTTCAAATTTGGCAAGAATATTTTTTGTAGTGCGAGATAATAATATAAATGAATATAAATGAATAAATAATGAAAACAAGCGATGACGTCACCACCACCAATACTACCACCCTTGGAAAATGAAATATATAAAAAATGTATGCTCTCATGTGTTGTTATAACCATGATGTTTTTCGCTTTGGCAAAATTCCTATTCAAAACTATAAAAAAACACTTGGAATCTTCATGCAATGTCAAAATAAATAGATAGAGAGAGACTCTAACCTGACTTGTATATGTATGAGAGAGAAAGAGAGAGAGAAAGATACCTCCGACGGTTTTTCTTCTTCTTTGTTATTCATTTTAAACTTGGCTTTTCTCAACTTTTTTTTTCTCAATTATTCTTTTAACTTTTTTGTATTTTTCTAATTGGAACCTCAACCCCATCTGAAAGAGGAAAAGGGAGAAAGGAAAGATGAACAGAAACACTGAAATACACACATACATATTTATTTCCTATAAAAACAATTCCAAAATAAACTTAATTCTGTAAGATATATATAACCTAGCCATTCTTGAAGATATTGGGTGGTCCTCTGGGCACACATGAACTTTCCTCTGTTGTGGTAAGGGCAGTGGACCAGGGTGGGTTCGAATTTTCCTGTCGACCATTGACTTGAATCATAATGGGTCACATTTCCAGCAATTTTTCTATTTTTGGTTACCTCCCACATAAATCCGATCAGCCTGGTGGAATATAGTAGGATGTCGTCCATTTATTCGTATGCTTTGTAGCCGGTGTCGTATGGAACACCATGCATAAATTTTTTCAAATATTTTGGTCATCCAGGTTGGTATAGGGCACAGGTGTCTTGAATAAGAAGTTGTGTCGCTGACTGCCGACGATTATGGACACTTCCTTTGGATAGAAGGTGCCATTGACTTGGATGGCTCGAATATCTACGAATGCGATACGCATGATGCCTGAATGATGAATAAATGAACGCCGCCGCGCCGTAGCGATCTATGTCAGGCTTTTCATCGTTTCGGAGGGGGGATGATATTCCATCATGCAATCGTGAATAATGATGCAATAGACACGAGTCTGATCGAGGAATCCCACGCTTGATTCGATATCCAATCGTACGTCAACCGTACCGGATTCCATAGTTTATTCCTGTTTTGAACAATCGATGACGAATAAGGCGCGATATTTGGGGACTTTCTCATGGAGTTCGTATAGCTGCCGAGAAATTCCGTATAGTTGAAATGCGCTTTGGTATAGTGATTATTGGCCAAATTGAAGTGTAGACGTATTTGCCGTTCAAACGCAAACGGATATTTTAAATGTTGACATGTTGAACGGCGGTAGAATCGACGGAAACGTTATCTCATTCATCAGTTTGGGAACACACGATGGCATAGCGTGGCTTTTCAACACTGGTACTCATCTTAATCGACCATATTTCACGTTGGGCATAATTTAAGGCAATTCGTTCGATTCCCATTTTCGGAACGGTATCAATATAGGTCTGTCTGTCTGTATGGACTTCATTAATTTCCATTAATTTCCGCATTAGGAAAAATGTGTTTGACTTTCAATTCAATGCTATCGATCACAATTTGAGCCGTAGTCGTTCCCATCGCAATATTACCTGCCTCACGCATAATGACGCAATCATCATCATTCCGGGCTCTGACAAATCGTAGAGTTTGTCGTCCTCACGTAATCATCGGATAATCGTTGAAAACATTGAGAATATGTCGGAGCAGTACGAGAAGGCTGAACGAATTGTCATCTCCATGCAAAAAAGGCAACCGCCTATGGCCAAATGCTGAGAGTCCGTAGGTTTGTAACACAATAGGGCTCGGATGGTACTCACAATTCCCGGATCTCCAACCGATTCAATTTCCCGGGTGCTCTCGCTATGAGTGCAAGAATTGAAAAGGAAAGCATCCACATCAGGGGCCAATGTAACGTCCTCTTCCCCATCATTCAATTCAAGTCTACCTTTAGCAGATATGAACTCATGGCAAAAAACGAGTCCACCTGATTTATGCAAATCTCCACGATATCGTTGCAATTGAATGCTTTTACGAACGGAGTATAAGTTCTGTATTCGGCTTTACGAATGGACTCGTCAAATTTCGGAGACCGATACAAATCGAAAATGGGTGCTGAGATGGAAACATCATCGTTGCCTCTTCTTCTGAAAATCATTCTAATGGATCAATTTTGAATCGATGGAACGGAGGAAGGATTTATTCGAAGAGGTTATCTGCTGCTGCTGCCGCACCACCCGCTCGCTTGGAGGTTTCTGCACAGACGCCGTGTCGTTACTCCTCGTTACTCCTACTTCTTTCATTACTGCCGCCGCCTCTGCCGCTGCCACCGTCTATGACTAATCCCATTTGTTTCTAGCGACTCTGAGTTCCAAAACCAAAGTACTGTTTTCCCCTTGAAAATCCACAGGCCTACCGTCTTGATCGACTACCAACACCGTAATGTTGTGGATTTCACGTTGCGGTATAACAGGTAAGATAAATTCGAAAGTTTTTCGTCTAGCGCGTAACCGGGATCGGAAGCTATGGGAAATCCATAGATCGTGTGCGCAGGCGTGTCACCATCGAAGGCTCCCGAAGACGTAATGTCGACACCTTCATAATGTTCACAGGTAGATGCATTTCGTTCGGTTGGAGCACCTCCGGAGAAAATCCTAATGTAACGCCTATGATATCCGTCTTCACGAATGAAATAGCAAAGTATAATCACTTTAACGTATTATTATTGGGTTTGAGAGAGAAGGCAGCTTCGCGGTCTTCCGCAGGTAGCGCCATCTCTTTCTGTATAAACGCCTCAATATCGGCAATTTCATAACACCCCCGCGGTGTAACGCAACACGTTAGATCTATCGTAATAGCGGAATTTTCGGCCGTTTTCAATGTTTGGTATGGTACGAGTGGAAAGATCGAAGCGACAACTTGTAATCTTTTTTCGTTTTCAATAAGGGTGCGCGAGCAAAAGGAGAACAAGTGATTGTGACTGTTCACTCTCAGCAACAGCGACATGATGACGAATGACACCACCGCCGCTGTGACAGCATTTGAATACACTTTCAATCATACATTATTTATCCAGACAGAAATTTCAAACAGAGATTACCGCAATTTATTACATTATGAGTCTGATATTGACGGTTGTTGTGGAAAATCTTGACTTTGCGCTGCCGCTGCTACCGCCATCCAAATATCTGACCAATTCCAGCATTGGTTTCAAATTTCCAAACGAATCAAAATACTCTACTTTGCGTTGGTTTTTCTATAAGCTACCCAATGAGTGTCGCTGTTTCGTGACACGTCCATGTTGACGATGGCACATTCGTCCTTTCGAGGACCGCTGGATGGCAGGGTGTCGCGCATGAACACACCTCAAAAGTGCCACCTTTGGCATTTGTCCTCACGTACAACCCCTTGCCTATGGATTCCATGGCCTTGTGATGACGTTTATCTTTTTCCAATTTCTTCTGGGCATTCTAAGCATCCACGACCGTTTTGGCAATGGCTGGTGCTCCGCCGCTCAGTGCACCTTATGCACTAAGACCGGCGAATATCGGACTTTGCTTCGAAAGGTATTATGCGGAGTACTTTGACTCGCCGTTTTTCACCCAATTCCTTGATGGCCACTCGAGCTGCTTTCAGGGCATTAGATGCGGCCCGTTTCAATGTGGGAGGCGGTTTCAGGGAATTGGCGTTTTTTTTATAACATGTTGTTTGAATGAGGCTTTACTGCGCATGCCCATACCCAGATTACGAGAAGGGCGTTTGCACGTTCTCCACAACCCGTATATCCGGCTTTGACTAGTTCCCAAGCTATGTCAGTAGTATACCTAAGCAGGAACGGCAATAAGTATGGGCAAACCGTGAGTAGGAGAGAGAAAGACCAATAATACGTACGATAGAGAGAGAGCGACGGAGTTGCCGGTGAGAACACTAGAGGTCGCTGCGGTGGGGGAGACAGCGTTGAGACATTGCGAAAGCGCCACAGTTGGGGCATTGAACACTAGAGTCGCTGCGGTGGGGGAGACAGCGTTGAGACATTCCGAGAGCGCCACAGTTTGGGCATTGAACACTAGAGGTCGCTGCGGTGGGGGATGCAGCATTGAGCATTCCGAGAGCGCCACAGTTGGGGCATTGAACACTAGAGATCGCTGCGATGGGAAAAACCGCGTTCGAGACGTTGAGACATTCCGAGAGCGCCACAGTTGGGGCAGAGAAGACCAGAGGGCGTTGGTGGCTAATTGGAACGATGGGGACTCAGTCGAGTAAGATTTCAGAGAAAAGAGTGTTCAGGTGGGAGCGTAAAATAATGATATACAGGGTGTTTCATTGGGTTAGAGAAAAAACATGGTCGCCTGTCATCGGAAAAAACATGGCCACTTTGTGTCACTTGTCATTAGGGAAAACCATGGTTGAGGTTTGAGAAAACATGGCCGCCTGTCATTGTGAAAAAATCATTGCCACCTGTCATTGGAGAAAAGGAGGCTGCCTGTTGGAGGGAAAAGCATAACCGCCTGTCATTGGAGAGAAAAAACATGGTTGACGGTCATTGGAGAGAAAAAAAAATCAAATATACAGAGTGCCTCAAATCACCATGAAATACATAAATTCATATGAATTTTGTATACAGGATGTACCAAAAAAGTCAATGCCTCCGATTCGGCTCATTTTCAACGAGCTAACGTGAATCGATATACTTATACCATTGAGGCCCTCGAAAAACGATTTGAAAAATGAAGTTTCCAGTTTTAGTCCTAGGATAGCATGTGAGGTGTCAAATGGAAGGGGAAAACCCATAGATTCTAAATTCATCAAGCTCCACCCTCCAACTTCACCGTAGAACGATAAACCGCGCTTTGAATGCTATAAATTACATGAAATAACAAAACCATATATTAATTCGTAATCACGGCATGGAACTATGCCCACATCCACCAAAATCCGGAAGTGACCACTGATTTTGATGCGATAAGGGAAATTTCGGTGTCAATGGATTCGTCTTGATGTCGAGAACCATAATTAAACATTTTCCGATGCCAAAAGGGCACTAGGAGCTAACTTCGTTATGGGGAGATACAGAAGGGTGTGAGTACTCTAACAAGACAACAACTTTTACTGGAGAACGTGAATATAGAAGTATGCATGTATATCATGCGAGGTTCAACAAGAAATGGAAATGTCGAAACCTGGGTTCGAACCAGGGACCTTGAATTATGGGTATAACCCTCTTTCAACTGAGCTATTTCGACCAATAAAACAATCTCTTGAAACGTTATTGATCATGTCGATGGGTTGGTATGCAGAAAATGCAAGCATTTTTCCTATTATATTTGCAACTGCGAAACATTCAAATCACAGAATGAATACAAAATATTCACTGTTTTTAGTTAGACGATGTCTTCGGTGCACTACAAACAGCAAATAGAGCAATTTCAAAAGAAAATTCAGGAATTGAACATCAAAATCAAACAGTACGGAAAGAAGCTTTTTGTTATTGAGGAATTTCCCAAGCTTAGTTTGAAAAATAACCAAGAAGAAAATGGTTGTCATAAAACGATTTATTGTATTATTTAACATAATAATATGTTGTATGTGAATGTTCCACGTACTGTCAGCGAAGCAGGAATATGTTTCGAAGAACCTTGTAATTGGACCGTAATGTCAAGAGATATCATCGATTACGGTGACATGGTTTTTTCCACAGAGATCCCAGAGAACGGAACAAAATACAAAATAAGATTGCTCTTTTTCAACAGGACACATGAGGATATGCAGTGGCAAATTATTCAAAAATGTGTTTTGTTTATCATGATAATCATAGTCATTCTACACTTTATGTGGAAAAAGATAAGTTTTGAAAGTTATGTACTATATGTTGAAAAAGATGAATGTAAATAAAAGTCATGATGAAAGTTATGATAGTTTATTTCTTTTAAACTCAAAAATGGTGTAGACATTTCTCCTACTGCAAGACATAAATTCATATAAATTTTGTATACAGGGTGTACCAAATAAGTCAATGCCTCCGATTTGGCCTATTTTCAACGAGCTAACGTGATTCGATATACTCATACCATTTAGGCACTTGAAAAACTATTGAAAGAATAAAAAATTCAGTTTCAGTTTTAGGATAGCATGTGAGGTTGTTAAATGAAAGGGGAACACCCATAGATTCTGAATTCATCAAGTTCCACCCTCCAACTTTACCGTAGAACGATAAACCGCGCTTTGAATGCTATGAATTACATGAAATAACAAAACCCTATATTTAATATTTCGTAATCACGGCATGGAACTATACCCAAATCCACCAAAATCTCATGAACCGGAAGTGACCACTGATTTTGATGCGATAAGGGAAATTTTGGTGTCAATCGTTTCCTCCTGATGCCAAGAAACATAATAAAGTATTTTCTGCTGACAAAAGGGCACTAGGAGCTAACTCGTTATGGGGTGAGATACCGAAGGGTGCGAGTACTCTAACAACTTTTACTGGAGGACGTGTATATGAATAGTCTGCATATATATCATGCGAGGTTCAAACAAAAAATGAAAATGTCGAAACCTGGGTTCGAACCAGGGACCTTCAACTTATGAGTACAAGGCTCTTTCAACTGAGCTATTTCAACCAATGAAACAATCTCTTGAAAATCTCAATGAGTACCCCAAAGGGATGTTGAAATGTTAGAGGTCGAGAAAACAAACATCCAGGGTGTCTCATAGGCTGAAGAAGGAACATAAATATATATTTTGCATACAGGATCTTGCTTGTGACCGTAAGCCAGCAGACTATACGTTCTTACACTCACGATGTGTTTAGCATCGACCAAATTCAAATCCACACGATAATAAGCGGAAACTATTCTCGGATTCGTTTGATATTCTACCGATTGCTGTAACATGTTTAGTTTTCATGTAAATCATCATTTTTTCATCATACTTATGATCAAACATGTGTGTTTTCAAAGTACTCTGTATTTACTATGATTTTTTCAATGTTAATAAACTATGTTCTTATATTCACTGCTTTCATTTCATCAATTGACCTGTAAAGAAAAGACAGTTTGGTTTTTACATCATTTATTACATAAATCATGGATCATAATAAAAAAGATATTCTCTCAGACCATTTGCATACATACTAACTATGGATGATGCTTGACAGAATCCTTTTATAATTTCATCCACAGTTACATTTAGTCATCACTTAGCCATGATTTCATCATAGCAAATACATTTTTATAGTAAGCACAAAAGTTAAGAGAACCCAACATTGCCATGCGATCAGACACAACTTCCCTTTGGGTGTGAAGAATGCTTGCGATGTCTTGCTCAGTCAGGTCCAATTCAGTGTCGCCTTTGATGATGGTCAGCTGCTTCGTATCACTCTCAATGAACTGAATGACGGTTACGAAATCACCACAACAAGTCGTAACAGGTTCATACTCGTCTGGATGACCAGTGATGACGTCACGGATTTTTTTTTCCAAAATGTTATCCATATATATATGAGGGTGGCCCAGTCGTCGGATGAGAACGATATGTGTCGAGATGAATACCTTTGTTTCAGGATGCCGCAGGTGTCGAAATCCCTAGTAGGGCTAAGGCCGCAACGAATTTCATAGTTGGAAACACCATGAGTAGCAGATGATTTTCGTTTTCAGCTTTGATCTCGCATCGTATTAATGATACATCAACGTCACCATAGTAATCACGCTGAGCTGCAGCCTCGTATCGATTCAGAACTTGATCGATTTTATCGGAATCATAACCACTTTCAAATATATTACCGACGCTGACATAACCACTATCGTTAGACATTTTACTGTTGCTGCTCCTGGAACTCAACTGCCAAATAGCTTGTCAAATCCGCTTCTATAGCTTCCATCACCTCCCATCACCGATGATAATGGATGTCGTCTTTCGAGTTGACTGACTCTTTCCGGATGACGTCATTGTATGAGGGGTAATGTGAAAAGGGCTGCAATATAAATGAAACGACACTCGCATTCAAAAACAATTAATTTCAATATACATGTTTACAATTAAATGGTATTTTTCTCAAGTCATTATATATTTGAACTGGCTTCTTGATATCCGCATCTAGTATCGATACTTTATGAGCAAGATCATCAATGTTTCGTTTTTGACTTGCTATATGGCCATCAACATAATTTTTATTCGTTAAATCCTTCGGTTCCACCGCTGGAGATTTTTTTGTCCACGTTCACCAATCCAGTTCCGAGGTTATGCATGGAAGCGTCTACTTATTGTCCTCTATTAGTCACAGTGTTGATTTGATTTCTGATTTTTTGCAAGCTATCACGTGTTTCAGTGACGTACGCACCATTTTTTGTAACCATCAACGAAATTCATATTGATTGTTTTTAGATTTTTCTCGAAAGTCTTTGTGGTGACGTTCAATTTATTTATAGCCTTTTTGCATGCATTGATGTCCCTTTTCGTGGTATCGAGAGAAGACTTCTTGTTCAATTTTATACGTAAATTCATCCAAGATCTCATCCACATATCCTTTGTTAGCCGCATCTTTTCTGCCCGTAGGTCTTTTAACATTACACAATTTCAAATCGTTAGAATCGATGTCGCCGTCTGGTGTTGTATGTTATCCACCGCTATGACTTATCGATATATGTTTCCGCTTTCCATTGGAACTACGTCCAAACTTGTCGACAGTCATTGTTAAAATGTGTTATGTACATGAGGGAGCAAGTTATTCATTGAATGATGCCTGCTTCTCGGAGTTCATTGATTATGGCCAATATTTCGTTGTCGTGAGAAGTATTTCCGGCATCTTTCGAAGCTATCAGCAGCCTTAATCGTTCACACAATTCATTCGGATCATCCGAGTGAATATATTCTATGGGTTTGCTATCGTGATGAGATTGTTGAGGGAAGAGTCCTTTGCCAGTGGTGTGTCGACGGAACATAGGTCGTATTATATCTGTATATTTACGTCTTCGACTACCCTTCATGTTTCCTGCTGAATTCAGATGAGCTCCCGTCAATTCTGAAATAGTTTTATATGCATTCAAATTCTCTGCATTGTAGGAGGGGTCATCATGGAATATTGGTTGATAGAGTCCTGGAGTCTCTCTCAAATATTTTCCCTCCGTAACGATATTGTTATTTTTATCGAAATCGATTATTTTTTGCCTGGAAACCATTTAGAAGAAACTTCATAAACAGGTCCGTATAATTCATCTACTCTTTCATTTTTACTCCAGTGTTCGAGAATGTATTTTCGTGACATGGGGGTATATTGCTCAACATATTCGAGCATTACTTCTTTTGGAATAGATTCTTCCACCGATGGTTCCGCATCATCGAAAGCGCTTTCATCACTATCATCGTGTGTTTCGGCAATGTCCACCATAGGAAGGAACTGTGTTTGTTTTGGTCATAATCTATTGTTTTTCTGTTATTTATATCATGTCCCTTATCGAAATGGCTTAGTCATGTCTATGATATTAACCTTGAACGGTCGCTCGTCGACGCTTTCCATCAATTTCACGCCGCCTCTCCAATTGGGTGATGATGCGGAGTACGGATTAGCTTTATTGAGTTTTCATCCGTACAACAGTATTCCCAACATATCGGAGGGTACAAATTTTCATTATTTTGAGAACGGTGATAAGAGCATGAGAAAAAGCATTGATATTCCTGTTGGAGCCCACAAAATTTAAGATATTAAATCATTGCTGCAAAAACACACTGTTCCAAAACAATTCGTCGAACGTCCTGACGCCTTGTCCTATCTCCGTCCCAATAATAATACGCTGAAAAGCGAAATATTTTGCTCGAAACACGCAATCGACTTCACGACTGAAGATACTCTGGCTCATATATTGGGATTTTCGTCATTTACCCTCGCTCCCAACATTCATCGCGCATCCGATCGACCCGTCAACATTATACAAGTACGAACGACTCACGTCGGCAGCAATATTACGTCTGGAGCCTTCTACAACGACAGTCCGTCTCATACGATATACGAATTTGCTATAGACGCTGACCCTGGTTACACCATTGACGAAACTCCCAATCATATATCTGCCTATCCATCATCAGAGTGAATTGGATAACATTACGCTGAGAGTGTTGGATCAAAATTTCCAGTTGATAGATTTTCGAGGAGAGGAAATTATTGTTCGTCTGGAATTGAAGAAACTATGGTCCTGAAAATCGATAAAAGTCCTGCATCTATATTCGAGCCTTCAGTCTTCACCAACACATACACGACAACGATTCGTCAATTATCTGCAGAGTATATACCTCTTCTGAAATATCTCGGTCATCATGTTGTCGAGTCAAGTGTTCAACATTTTCCGAAAACCTCAAATAGACGAAACAATACAGAAAGTCGAATGGAGGACGTATTACCCTCATGTCAAATCATTTCGAAATAATGACGTCATCGAAATCAGTATCAACCAATCGGATGCCTTTGATGCTTTGTTTGATAGCCATTTGTATATTAGCGGGAAAGTAACCAGAATTCAAGGTGATGGAAAAGTGACGTTTGTAAACAACGCTGGCGCTTTCATATTTCAATCGGCCAGCTACGAGCAGAACGGCAAGGAATTGGGACTGTACGTGATGTGGGTATCGTTGGTACGGTGAGAGGCTCTCGTGCTACACAAACGAAGAAACGAAACTCCTCTCCAACTCTGGCTGGACTCATCCCAATACTGTGGGCGCCATTTCACCTACCGCTCTGACATTCAACATGTTCATTCCGCTCAGACACTTTTTGAACATTTTCAACGACTATCAGTACGTTTCTTATGGAAAGCATGCTATACGATTGGTCAGAGCTGGGAACGATAATAACTGTTTCAAAATTGACGATAAGAAGGATGCTACAATACCTACAGAAGTTAAATTGGAAATTGAAAATATTGAACTGAAAATTAAACGATTATATCCCAGCGATGCCATCAAATTACAGCTTCTGAAAGGTATCAAAGCCGACAGCCCCATTATGATTTCGTTTAGAAAATGAGACTTGCACATGTTGCCAGCTCTCACGATCGGTTCCACCACCGAAATGTGGGCAGTGAAAACTTCGTCGTTTATCGAAAGTCCTCGATACGTTATTGTATGCTTTCAGAAAAATCGTGATCATAACAGCACCAATAAATATCGAGAATATTACTTTGACGTTGAACGGAGAAACTTACCCGAAGGAAAAGATGCATTCGCAATTCAGCAATGGAGACTTTTCGCAAGCCTATCACAATCACACGCAATTTGGATTCGGCTACAAGAATTCATACCACTACACGCCTCTCCTGTCTTATGCCGACTTTGCAAACAGAACATTTTTCGTCATCGATTGTTCCAGAAGAGACGAGAGCATCAAGAGTTCCAGTGTCGATGTTAAGCTGGAGATCGAGGCATCGACGGGTTTTCCCGACAATACCCGAGCCTACTGCATCATCGTGCACGACACCATCATCGAGCACCTCCCACTCAGCGAAATTATTAGAAAACTGAACTGAATGTCAGGCAAGAGTTTAGTTTACTGCCAACCGTCGTCGATATGAGAGTAGCGTTCATTGACATTCAAGAATTCGTCGTTGATGAGGTCTCTTAGCCAAAGGAAATTGCCATCCGGACCGGAGATCAATGCAACAATTTTTTACTATCACCAAACCAAAGCATTTCCTCGCTGAGTAGAGAAGATAGACAGAATGCCGTCTATCTGGAGAAGAATGTTCATGGCCTGCGATATTCTTCAGGTTTTATTGAATATCATCTACTGGACTCGATTCTCAAACAGAACCTCTATGACGTCACTATGATTTATGTACGTGGGCATCAGAAGAAATATTTTTTGATGGAGAAACTTCAACAATTGAATATTCTGCAGAAATAATTGATTTGGAAGATTTGGACAACACATGGTGGATGGTTCCTACATTCGACAACACAGCATCCTGTATGCATCACCAACAGAAGGAGTGTTCTTGTAGTCTCCACAATGTTGATATTTTGTATAAATGGATATATGATGAATTACCTAAATAGCATGTATGCAAAAATTGCCTTTTATTGAAGTTATAGTACTTGTTTCACGAGTCGAAATAGCTCAATTGGAAGAGCGATAGACTGAAGATCTGGCGGTCCCTGGTTCGAACCCAGGTTTCGACATTTTAATTTTTTGTTGAACCTCTCATGCATGCAGACTTTTCATATTCATGTACTCCAGTAAAAGTTGTCTTGTTAGGGTACTCGCACTCTTCTGTATCTCACTCCATTACAAAACCCTCTTGGCTTCGAAAAATGCTTAATTCGGATTTTCGACATTGACACCTTTCCCTCATCGGATCAAAATCAGTGGTCACTTCCGGTTCAGTTTTTGATGGATTCGGATATAATTCCGTGACTTGTTTACGAATATATGGTTTTGTTCTGTAATTTGAAGTATTTAACGATTTATCGTTCTATGATAGAGTTGTGGGGTGGATATTGATGAATTTACAGTTCTCCTTTAATTTGACCCCTCACTTAATGAGAGTCCAATCGAAATTTCTATTTTTAGAATCGAATGTCAAGAGCCTAAATGGTACGAATCGATTCACATTAGCTCATTGAAAATTAGCTGAATCAGTGTCGTTGACTTTTTTTATTTATCCTGTATGCAAAATTCATGTTCCTTCTTCAAGATGACGGCATCAGCCCATGAAACATCCTGGATGCTTGTTCTCTAGACCCTGTAACGTTTCAACATTTCTTTGGGGTACTAATTGGGATTTTCAAGAGATTGTTTCATTGGTCGAAAAAGCTCAGTTGAATAAGCGTTATACCAATACCCAAAGGTCCCTGGTTCGAACCCAGGTTTCGACATTTCCATTTTTCGTTGAACCTCGCATGATATACATGCCTACTTTTATATTCACGTTCTCCAGTAAAAGTTGTCTTGTTAGAGTACTCGCACTATTCTGTATCTCACCCCATAACGAAGTTAGCTCCAAGTGCCCTTTTGGCATCATGAAATGTTTAATTATGGTTCTTGACATCAAGACGAATCCATTGACACCGAAATTTCCCTTATCGCATCAAAATCAGTGGTCACTTCCGGATTATGAGATTTTGGGTATAGTTCCATGCCGTGATTACGAATTAATACAGGGTTTTGTTATTCCATGTAATTTATGGCATTCAAAGCGCGGTGTATCGTTCTACGGTAAAGTTGGAGGGAGGAACTTGATGAACTTAGAATCTATGATTGTTCCCCTTCCATTTGACACCTCACATGCTATGCTAGGACTAAAATTGAAATTTTTATTTTTTAAATCGTTTTTCAAATGCCTAAATGGTATAAATACATCGATTCACGTTAGCTCGTTGAAAATAAGCCGAATCGGAGGCATTGACTTTTTTGGTACATCCTGTATACAAAATTTATATGAATTTATGTATTTCATGGTGATTTGAGCCACTCTGTATATTTGATGTTTGTTTTTTCTTTCCAACCATGTTTTTTCTCTCAATGACAGGAGGTTATGTTTTTTCCCTCCAACAGGCAGCCTCCTTTTCTCTCCAATGACAGGTGGCAATGATTTTTTCACAATGACAGGTGGCCATGTTTCTTCTTAAACATCAACCATGGTTTTTCCTAATGACAAGTGACACAAAGTGGCGATGTTTTTTCCGATGACAGGCGACCATGTTTTCCCTCTAACCAATGAGACACCCTGTATATCATTATTTTAGGCTCCCATGAACACTCTTCCCTCTGAAATCTTGCCCGACTAAGGGTGGGTATTATAAAACTATTTCGACAGATAACTAGAAGTTAACTTGTGGATGACGTCACATGTTAAAGTTAACTTCAAAATGTAATAGTTAACTTTATCGGGTGGAACGGGTGTCGGTTAAAGTTAACTTTGTAGAAAATGGTGGTTTTCGATCGTCGACAATTCTCCTGCTCCTGTCAATATTGCATATGAGTCATGTAACCTCAATTTTATTGTTTTGATTTTTCGTTTTCGCAAAATGTTAGCAAACGATATCCACGTTATTTTTGAGGAACTTTTAACCGATGATGCTGTGAATATTGTTGAAGCCCCTCGGCGACAAAGGATATTTAGGAATCGGTTAGAACATTTCACCTTGTGGAACAAAATAGAATTTAAAAACCGATTTCGACCATCAAGAGAGTCTGTACGCTTGTTAATGGGGCACATTGAAGCAAATTTACAAAGACCAACTAATAGGTCAGCATTTCTAGTACATATTTTAGTTATTGTAGAATTATAAATATTTTTATTTTTAGAAATCATCCTCTATCGCCAGTAACACAAGTGTTGAATACACTCAGATTTTATGCAACTGGTTCATTCTTGGTAGTTGCTGGAGATTGGGGGTATTCACAAGTCAACTGCTAGCAGTGTTATTAGAAAGGTCACAGGGGAAATTGCGTTGTTATCGTCGAATGTTCGAATTAAAAATAAAACTAACAAAAACAGTTTTTTTATTCCATTTAAAACAAACAAAATGGTGTGAAAATGTGTCCTTATCACCTAGATAAACATATAGTCTTTTAAGTGTACAATGGCTAAAATCATATAAACATTAATGTTTCGAAAAGTAAACAATGTGTCATCACCTAGATATACATTTATAGCTACCCTTTTTCCATACTGTATGAATAATTTTCGGTATGTTGAATAATCTCTCTTTTTTCTCTTCTTAACTCTATTTTCTTTCCTCACAACTCTCTTTGAAGGTTCTCTTTTTCACTTTTATCTTGCCAACAGACGATACAGGAGGATTTTGGGAAGGGACTGGATTCTTCTTCAAGAGCCCATCGTCTGTCTAAAACTCGTTCAATCCTAGATTAGTCTGCACCAGAACGTTACGATAATTTTCTCATGGAAAATGATGAAAACTTAAGCTGGATTTATAGTTAGACGGACTGTAAATGTAGACGCACTGCAAAAAGATCAACTATAGAATTTATGTACTCTTGTTTATAAATGAACGTAAACGCATGACGTAACGTAAGTGAAACGGACTGGAACGGAAGAGTTGGCCAACTTTCATCTTTTACACTACGTTTCTTGCGTCCGGCCAATCAAAATAAAGAATCATGTGTGATATTTTTTACAAGACGTAATTATTCATTAAATACTGGAACAGTAATTCACGTATACTTAAAAATTTATCAGCAGTCTTCATCTTTAAAATTATTGTAGGCATTCTCTACTTTTCTATTACGGTTTATGGGTCTTGTTTTGTAACGTCGTCGCATAACTATTGTTCTTCGAGTTTGTCGACACTTTTCCAATGCTACTGCACACAACAACAGTCCCACGGCACCAAGAAGCATACCTTCATGTATTTCATAATCCATTGTGACACAGAAAACGAAGCATAGATAAATATTTAGAATATAATACCAATCCAAACCAACACAGGCTGTTTATGATTCGTATAATGTGTAGGTTATGTTGAATATCACTATCACTTCTACCCATGCGCAAAAATTCCGTTCCGTCGATTTATAAATTCAATAATATTTTACAGTCCGTTTGTTACGTATACAGTGCGTCTACGTTTACAGTCCGTCTAACTATAAATCCAGCTTTATTCCAGTTCAACGGGCTCGTTTTGCCAAGAGAAAAAGTGTAGGTTACCTTTTTGCCTTCTTCTTCTTTTTATTTAAAAAATGGTACCTTTATAAAACTGACATTTTGAAGCTCAAGTTAACTTGACTGATAAAATTAAAGTTAACTTCAAAACATATTCATAATACCGGCCCTAAGTCCCCATCTTTCCAATCATACATTTTTCCCCATTAGCCACCAACGCCCTCTGGTCTTCACTGCCCCAACTG
Source organism: Gonioctena quinquepunctata (assembly GCA_018342105.1). Lineage (NCBI taxonomy): Eukaryota > Metazoa > Arthropoda > Insecta > Coleoptera > Chrysomelidae > Gonioctena > Gonioctena quinquepunctata. The sequence goes on along the minus strand of JAFIRS010003895.1, from coordinate 70,502 downwards.
TGGCGCTCTCGGAATGTCTCAACACTATATCCCCCACCGCAGCGACCTCTAGTGTTCAATGCCCCAACTGTGGCGCTCTTGCAATGTCTCAACGCTGTCTCCCCCACCGCAGCGACCTCTAGTGTTCTCACCGGCAACTCCGTCGCTCTCTCTCTCTATCGCACGTATTATTAGTCTTCCTCTCTCCTTCTCACGGTTTGTCCATACTTATTGCCGTTCCTGCTTAGGCATACTACTTATGTCTCCGAGCACTTTATCCGCCTTGTGTCTATCTTCGAGCGATTTGCTCTGCGAATATGCAATGTCGTCATGTTTGCAAGCAACGTCCAATGGACTGATGCCGCGATCGCCTCGTGTCAACCGTTCTTTCAGCCCTATTCCAGCTGTAATACTATTGATAATTATGTTGTTGGAGGAGGTTGGAGGGGGTTCCTATAAACATGAATAATGTGGTAGTGACTATAAGACGATTTCAATGCTCACCAATGCACACAAACTACCCAACAGAAATATCAATGCCAATAAGTCATGGAAAGATAAGAATATAATTCCAAATTGTTTCCACCCAAGAGGAAATGGAGTCCGAAGAAGGGTGAAGGACCGAAAAGGGCAGCCACTCAAGTGAAACTAAATAACGATCACCCTGTAGATTCCGTTCAGAACATGGAGATCGTTCAGCAAGATCGGGAATTTTGACGTTTACGAAGTGGGGAATAGAGGTGGCGGCAGCGCTGGCGATGGAGGGGGAAGTAAACATGGCAGCCTATTGCCAAATTCCTTCCTGTGGTCCTAGCGGATCAGCAAAATCAAACCTTATGCTGTCATTGTTGGCGAATGACAACGGCCCCAAATTCGCAAATATCTACGTTTATTCGGAGTCCTTGTATCAGCCAAGTATCAATTCTTCGAAGAAGCGCTGAGCGGTGTGAAAGATGTTGGCTTTTTCCCATATGAAACCCGATTCGGATTGAATGTATCTTTTGGAAAGTAAATTTACAGAATCATTCAAGCACCTGTTTGGAATCAAAGAAAGAATAAATACAATGTATTCGTACGATATCGAACATTCTCATTCTCGTTGAAGATGTCGAAAGCTCGAGTTGTTGCAGAACTCCATAAACCGGCTGGATAAAATTATCTTCGACGACCTACGGTAAGTAAGGCTTGGATGATCTCAGAAAATGAGGATTTTAAAATGATTATGGTCGTCATTGGCTGTTTCTCCAAATTATTGTGGACTCGTCCGCTAAAATCCAAAACCGGAGAGGAAATCACCAAAAATTTAAATGATATATTGGATCATACGAAACGGTGTCTGGGAAATCTACAAACTGATCAAGGTACAGAATTTTACAATGCCAAATTTCAAAGTTTATTGGAAGAACGCAAAATCAATCACTACAATACGTTTACGCTGATGAAAGCCGCCATAGCTGAGCGTGTAATCAAAACGTTGAAATCCCAATTGCACAAATACTTCAGTTTGAACGGTACATGTGAATGGATAGACATGCTGCCGAAAATCACGAGAAACTGCAATGACACCGAACGTACAAAAATCGAATTCAAACTGAATGGGGTGAACAAACAGAACGAAAGGCGTATTCTACATCGAATTTATCGAGCGAATCGTTGAGAAAAATGCGTTGAACCGTGAAAATTCAAACTGGGAGATATTGTTCGCATTTCCAAGGCGGATCATATTTTTGAAAAAGGTTATATTTCCAATTGGATGACGGAATTATTCAAAATCGTTCGTGTTCAAATAGGTTATCCAAATACGTATTTGCTCGAAGATATATACGGTACACCCATCAAGGGAGACTCTTACGAACAAGAATCACAGAAAACCTTGAATCCTGACATCTATCTCGCGGAAAAATTATTGGGAAGACGAGAAAAAAAATGTACGTGGAATGGCTCGGTTTCGATAACACACACAACAGTTGGAAAGAGGATGACGCAATAGTTTAACATCAGCGGCGGTGGCGACAAGCTATGACATGTCTGGCGTGGCTGGTAATGGTGGGGGAAAGGATATTTATACATTTGGCGGCAACAAGACGGCGTCAGTCAGCAGCCGTCATCGTCATCACTATGAGTCAAGACAGTGGATATCACCTGAAAATGATAATCAGCAGCTCGATGACATGTTGGAGACTTTCGAAATGGCTGCAAAATTGGAGGACCACTACCTATTGGAAACTTCCTTTCCCATGACTGGTTATGTGCTGAGAATTGAATTTTCACCTGCGAGAACTTTTGGCGTAGCCATATTCCGTTGTACCAGTCCACGAAAATATCGTTCAGCACCAACGAATGGAGCCTGTTCACCGAACTATTGACAACCTTTTTGGAGCCCCCTTTCCCGATATCCTCCCGATCAAAACGATGATGAGAAATACTTGTGTGGAGACTATTGCAAGTATCCGTGTACATCAACTTACCCTGACAACCTCCTTTTTTCGTGGCTTATTCTCATTTCTCATTCTCGCCTTACAACCGGTTACCCAGTAATTTCAAATTATTACAAATACAAAAATTCAAAAAAAATATGAAGCAATATTTATTTGATAACAATTTTACAAATTTCTTAGTATAATATAATAATTATAATGGCAAACTTGAATCGGCGCATCACTTTTTCTCCGCTTACATGTACTGATCACTGTATTTTGATATTTTTTTTTAGGAATAGTATTTTCTTTTGTTATATTCTTATGGTTAGACTTTAATTTTTCTAGGAGCAGTTTGAATTGTCCACCATATTCTATGTATATACTTTATAATTTATTGATTATAATTTATTATGATAAGTTACTCCACTGGTTGGATGGAAGAGCAATTCCTGTCATGAGCAATCATGTGCAGGCATTGAATCCTGCCTTTTGTTAGGATATAAGCTAACTGCTGTACCTGCAATAAAAGCATTCATTATTATTATTATATACTTCGCGGTATGCGTCCATCGTTATGACTTTTCGTTAGAGTCCATCAAATAAAACAGAAATTTGAACTTGGAAATTATGTTTCTGAATTATGGAAAAGGACCCTTCAAAGCCCGCGGTCAGTTAAACAGTGTTTCGACCCAATTTCAATGTATTTTCTTCAATGACTAGGGGTTCTTTTCCTATGAAAAATTTTGCCCCATCCATATTTATACTATAACAGTCGGGATCAGGTAGAAGTATAGACATGTTGACGTTCCAGAAGTCTCAACTGCAACTGACGATTGCTGCCACATCAATCATGTTAAAACGAATACCCTCATCATACCTCCATATACAGGGTGTCAGTGAATAAGTGCGACAAACTTCAGAGGGTGATTCTGCATAAAAAAATGACAGTTTGCTTTATAACTTTTGTCCACAAATGCTTCGTTTTCCGAGACGTATCTCCCCGTAGGGTGTTAAAGTCTTTCTTAAAAACTGACTATTTATTTATTGCTCTGGAACCGGTCAAGATATGCAAATGAAATACAGTGAGTTTCAAGAAGTAGTTATTGCGCATTCTTTGACTTGCAATTAGGAATGTTATGTTCAGCATTGGCGCGCATACGGATAATGATCTAAATTTTTTTAAAGACAAAAATTTTACGCCACTAAGATATTTCAAATGAAATTATTTTTGAATTTCTCGTTTGATTTGTGACAAAAAATTTCCTCTGCCTTTTTTTTTGTATAGGGCGCCGTTTTTATGTATAAAAATAAAACATCTTAACGCGTATTTGTCATTACTTTAATACATTATCTAATAGCGATGCTGGTAGGCTACTGCCAACATTCTGTTGAATACAAATATTTCAACGAAATGTCAACTTAGCGTTTCTCTATTTTTAGGCTTTCAGTTTGGTATAACATTAATGATAATAAATAATTAATTTTTCTTTTAAAGAAAAGAATGGAAAATTATACAAATGCGGAATTGTCAGACATGCATTTTGTCTATGGTCGAAGTAATGGAAATGGTCGGCAAGCTCGACGATTGTATGCTGAGTTGTATCCAGGACGTAGGGTACCCCATCACACAATATTTGCTCGTCTTCACCAACGTTTGCAGAAGGAGTTCTCGAGTTAATTGCGGAGTCACTTGAAACAAGTACTCGAAAAATTGCAAACATACTGAATGTAAGCAACTTCACTGTATTTAAAATTCTTGAAGAACAGCAATTGTATCGGTTTCATATTCAACGTGTGCAAGATCTACTACCTAGAGACTTTTTTCCGCGCCCAGTTTTTTGCCATTGGATTTTTCAACAAATCGCTCAAATTCCTAATTTTTTGAATGACGTTTTGTTCACTGATGAGGCTAATTTTGGACGACATTGTATACGAAATTTTCATAACAATGACCTCTGGGCTGAGGACAATCTACATGGAATCTTTTAAGCTCATTTTCAGCATCAGTTTTCAGTAAATGTATGGCTTGGGGTACTTGATGATGATTTGATTGGTCCATATTACCGCCCACAACGACTAACAGGCGACTCTCACCTTAATTTTCCACAGGAAGAGTTACCTGTTCTTCTTGAAGAAATTCCTCTGGTTCATGCATACACTTCTGGTTCATGCATAATGATGCACCAGTCCATTTTAACATTATTGTACGTAATCACTTGGATACAGTATATCCAAATCGTTGGATAGGTAGGGGAGGTACGGAACATTGGCCTGCTTGAACTCCAGATTCAAATCCTCTAGATTTTTGCATTTGGGGTTTTCTCAAGTCATTAGTTTATTCCACTCCCGTCGAAAATGTTGAAGACCTGAGGAATCGAATTATAGCCGGCTGTGAGACAATAAGAAATACACCGGGAATATTTGCGCGAATACGACAATCAATGACACCATATCCCATAGTCTCCTAATAGAAAAATTATATACATATGGTGTGCGAGATAAGACACTAGGAATTTTGCAGAATTATTTAACAAATAGATTACAAAGAGTTAAAATTGATGAACAGTTGAGTACTCCACAAGAAGTTACTATTGGCGTTCCTCAGGGAACTGTGCTTGGACCTGTTCTCTTTCTCTTTTACATAAACAGTATCACGGAAATGACTGACTTTTGTGGTCACCTCATCTGCTATGCTGATGACACAGCTATTGTACACACAGGAGAATCATGGGAAAATGTCTATAAACTTGCTGAAGACGGGCTCCAAAATATTAAGACATGGCTTGATTATAATTTACTGGCCTTAAATGTTAGCAAGACGAAATTCATGACATTTTTTTCTGCAAAACACTGATCAGCCACAAAGAATAAAATTAAAGATAAAAAGTTCGACATGCGACTCACATCAACCATGTACATGTGAAACAATAGAAAAGACCTCAACCATCAAATACTTGGGTGTTATGCTGGACCAGCATTTCAGGTGGGACGAACACATAAGTCATGTCACAAAAAGACTGAGATAGCTTCTATAATCTACGGGATATTCTAGATAGGAAGAATTTGATGATTTGTTATACATCTCTGGCAGAGTCGGTGATACGGTATTGTATAATAGCTTGGGGTGGAACATTTTGAAGTGCAATGACCTGCATGCAAACAGTGCAAAACACTTTATTAAAAATAATATTCAAGAAACACAGATTGCATACAAGTGAATCACTATACAGAGACGCCAAATTACTAAACATCAGATCCTTATATACTTTCCAAAGCCTGACATGGATTTATTCAAACATGGAAAAATATGACCAATGCAAATCCAAAGTGAGTAGATTCACCGATAAAATACAACTTCCATTGTTTCACAAGACTCACACTCAGAAATTCGATTTCTTTTTTGTTCCTAAACTCTACAATATGCTCCCAGCACTTCTGAAAAATATAAAGACTCCTCCCAAATTCAGAAAAAATTTGAAATTATACCTCGCTGAAAATGCAACTGTGTTCACAATATCTTTTGAGTCCCTACTACAAAACTGACACTCCTCCCAAATTCAGAAAAAATTTGAAATTATACCTCGCTGAAAATGCAACTGTGTTTAACAATATCTATTGAGTCCCTACTACAAAACTGACGCAAGTTAATCATATCACACAAAAATACCATACGATGTTTCATTCAGGATTACCCTCTCTCACTCTTTCCTTTGGTTTACTGCATTTACCTTCTTACTCCAATATATATTATATAATCTATAATATGAACTTTTGCTCCCTTCCTCCCCGCTAGTCATTGATTTTTGTTTGATTCCTCAAACCGCACCTAAATAAATTTTTTATTTTTTAGAGTCGTAAGTATTCATCCAATTTGAGAGAATTGGCACAATAACAAGCATATTCTAGCTTAGGTGTATTCTCGATGATAATTTGATGAATGTAAAAAAGCACATAAAATGGTTATCATGTAATTGATTATTTGAATTGAATAAATTTGATTTGATTTGAATGAGGCGAAGAGTTGAATCTTTTATCACGTCTGGAGGAGGTCATTTTGAACATTTATTGTAGCTTTGCGCCTATAAGTGTTATTTTCTGTTATTGTTCTGGTTTAACGTTATTGTATCAGATAGTTCTTGAGGATGTATTAAAGAAATGAAAAATACGCGTTAAGATGTTTTATTTTTTTGCATAAAAACTGCGCCCCATACGGAAAAAAGCAAAATTGATTTTTTGTCACAAAGTGAACAATAAATTCAAAAATGATTTTTTATTCAAAATATCTCAATGGCGTACCATTTTTTTCTCCAAAAAAATTTAGATCATTACCCGTATGCGCGCCAATGATGAAAATAAAATTCTCAATTGCATGTCAAAAAGTGCGCAATAACTACCTCTTGATGCTTGTATTTTCTCTTCTATATTCCTAAATTTTTCTTGATGTTGATTGTCGTTTTCATTCGAATTGTATCTTTCTTTTATTTTTGATAGTTCATTTTCTACTGTAACAAATTTTAGATTTGCATCCTTTTGTTGTGTGTCGCCTTTTTGTTAAGCATGTTTATGTCATTCTTAAAATTTTCATTATTACTGTCAAAATCGCTCATATCTTTTACTTGTTTGTTATTTTGTTCTACTTGATTGTTAACAATAGCTATTTCTTGAGTGATTTCCATTATTTTCTCTATTTTGTCTCTAATTATTTGTGCATTTCTAAAAATTCCTTTTTATTTTCTTCTAGTTCCACTTGTACTCAACTTTCCATTTTTCCAAATTTTCTTTCATTATATCATTCATTCTTTCCACTATTCTTCCCATACTTTCTCTCATTCCATCATTCATTCTTTTTTTTTCTCTCCTCCATTCTTGCTGTGTTTCCTTTTATTTCATCTTTCATGCTTTCTTGAATTTCATTTTTCTATTGCCATATTTTCATTCATTCTTTCTATTTTCTCTTCCATTCTTACTGAATTTTCATTCATTCTTTCTTTTTCTCTTCCTCTCTGAATTTTCATTCATTCTTTTTGCGTTTGCTTTCAAATCCTCTTTCATACTTTCTTTCATTTCATTTTTCATATTCGCCATATTTTCTGAGTTTTCTTTCCTTTCCTTTTCCATGAAATCCATAATTTTATTGAACCATCTGTCCAATTCTGTTCTCTCACATAACTACTCTCTCCTTGTTCCTGATCACCCCTCTCTCTAACTTCTGCACCTTCTTCCAAACCAACTTCTTCACCATTTCTCAAATCCATTTTCTCCACACTCATACAATGACAACGTCACGGCTGTATTCTGAAGGTGTGTGGTTTTTTTTCTTGGTAGTTTCTACTCCTATTTGTCTCTGGATACGTTTTATATTATCTAATGGTTGATTTGCTTCCGTTCTCCTTGTATTTTTACATTTATCTATTATGGTCTTTTCAAACATAAATTTTCATCCCCTAAAAGCTTGTTATTTGTCTTCCTGGCAACCATCACTTTTTGTTTATTCTCACAAATTTTAAGATTTTTGCTCACTTTCTGGGACACTTTCTCTTATTCTAAACTATTCTGTAGATTTTATTTACAATTTACATTTCTATAGCTTACATAATATATACAGAGTTTGTTAAAATTCATATTCGACAATTTCTATACTCAAATTTTTATATTTAATCATTCTCCATCAAAATGTTATGACATGTCACTCTCATGTTCCAACTTGAATATTAATTTTATCTACTTGAGATCTGAAGTTTATTCATGAATTTTGATTTTTTATAGGTTGTGCACATTGAATGTATGGTTGGCAACATACCATGACAATAGAGTAACTCCACTGCTAAATTTTGAGACATTATATATATATATATATATATATATATATATATATATATATATATTTATATATATATATGTATATATATATATATATATACATATATGAATATATATATATTTATATATATATATATATATATATACAAAACTAGGGATAATGGGGTGAGCAGCAATGAAAAAGTAAACTCTTCAAGGTTCATCCAAGCTTTCGGAAATGTTTTTTTCCATAATCAGGGACAAACTTTGTTGAGGTTGGTTTCAATGGTGTTAAGCATATTCATCTAACATAGTGATATAAAAGAAAAAAAAATAGATCAAGGAATAAACGAAGTTCAAAGTTACTACAACCATATTAGCTTCGTTTAAAATTATCTAAATATAAATGTGTACTCTATGTAGTGTGACAAGTGAAACTGAATATGTCACACCACATAAAGTACAAATTTATATTTTTTTTAATTTCAAACAACGCGAATGCGGTTGCAGTAGCTTTGAACTCTGTTTTATTCCTCGATCACCGTTTTTTTCTTTTGTATCACTATGTTAGATGAATATGTTTAACACCATTGGAACCAACTTCAACAAAGTTTATTTCTGATGATGGAAATATACATTTCCGAAAGCTTGGATAAACCTTAAAGAGTTTACTTTTTCATTGCTACCTACCCCAATATCCCTAGTTTTTTACCTAACTAGTCAGCAAATACTTCCCACACACTCAAATATGTTTATATATATATATATATATATATATATATATATATATATATATATTGAAAAGGGAAACATTCTCAATTGAATATTGATAGAAGATTTTTCTGTGAATTGAAAAATCCACGATTGAAATGAAGTTATTTTTTGTGAATGTCTAACAGAAAAGAACTACTTTCCACATCTGATTTAATGAACATCCTGTTTATATTTTCAACAAATCAATAAATATATATTTCTTTTTGATATGATAATTATTTTCACTCCGCATTGGTAAGCCAATTTCTCTGATATGATAATAGCTAATTGGTAATTTTGCCTTGCATTGGGAGAATTGTTATGTAATATCAATTACTAATTTTGCCAAATTGTTATGAAATAATAATTGCCAGCCAACGTTACTGTTTTCTCGCCACGTTGCTGCCAATTGTTATTACCTTATTTGCCTTTATGTTGGTCGTCAAATTGTAATGAAATAATGATTGTTATTTTGCCATTACTTTTGATGTCAATTTGTTATGATTAGGTAGAATGTAATAATTTCTATTTATATTTATATGTTTTGTAAAATTACTTCTTCCACTCAATACCATAATAATTTAATTGAATATATGTGAAAATTTTATTATTTTTACTCTTTGTAATTCCTTTTCTTACCACGACTAAACTCAGTTGGAAACACCTTCGCCTCAGGAGTCGGTACTGGCAACAGAGCCACTGCCCGTCTTGATGTCATTCGAACTATTTCAGTTCAGTGTTTATTGGTGAGATATTAGCATATCATTGTGGAAAGTAAACCAAAAATTATCAAAAACAATTATTCCCTGTATTCAGGAAAACTTATATTAATCTGGCCTGCGATAGATAACTTATAACTGTGAGCAATTGACAAATTTTCATAGAATAATGGAAACAGTGATGGATATTGTAAATATAAACACACTTTTTTTTTGAGTTGGAAGAATTCTTTATAGATCAATACCAAATTATGTAAAGTTCTTCAGATATACTAGTTACTTTGTAAAGTGATTCAGTTTGTGATGTGCACTAAAAGAGCTTATACCTGGAGCTGGAATGTCGCTGATGCTTCACCTGGCCATAATCTGAATTCCTGTATCATCCACTCCTCTCAGGAACTCTCCATTGTAAAGGAACCATCCAAAATCCCCAAAATCAGCTTGGACAAGTTTTCATGTGGAGAACAAAAAAGGTAATCTTCCTAATATATTTTGTGTCGAAATTATCCAGTGGTTGAATTGGTTTTTTATTGTAGAAAAAACTACCTTGTCATTAATGAAAATCCTGAATTTTTTCCCCTCAAATTTTGTACATGGCTTCTTCCTTAAAAAAAATTTCAATATCCTCCCGCTTTGTTTTTTCTCCTTCTGGATACCATTTCTGTTTTGTCATCTTATTTGAATTTTCAAATTCGCGCACTTCCTTGTCGCACTTTCACTAATTTGGTGTTATTTGAGAAAACTTATCAACTAACATATTTTACATTTCTTATAAACTAAATAAAATATTTGATCATAATTATCTCTGACGTTTCTGTGTTCTTACTTTTCCACAATTTCAAATCTTTTATCTAACCATCTCTGATCCCTGATTGGTTATTTTCATTAAGAGGTTTCTCTCCCATTGGCTATTTTAGTTAGATGCAATTTCATATACTGTATGTTTCAACCTTATAATTTTGTTGATCACATTTAATCCAGAATAATTTTGTAAATCTAGACTTTTTGTTGTATTTCAAACCATTATATGTTGTAATCTTTTTTGAAAATGATTGCATTATAGTATTTGCATATCTTTACCTATCAATATCATACAGAGGCTTCATAAAGGAAAAATAATCTAAAAAAAAATTTAAAACCACTAACTATTAAATATTTATTATTTTGTGGATATTTCAAGAAATTATTTCTTTTTCACCTTTAAAATATATTCCTTCCATTTTATATATATATATATATATATATATATATATATATATATATATATATATATATATATATATATATATATAATATTCCTTCCATTTTATATCTCGGCCCCATCAGTACCTTGGAGAAGTGCAAGGATGAACAACACTTGGTAGAAAACGACAAATCAACGGAGTCAACCACAGAAGCCAGCCGCTCATTTGTGATTTCGGTCAGCAGACCCTGAATTCGAGGGCAACAACCAACGTCACCACAGAGGCAGCTATAGCTACCTGCGTAACATCCGAGTCCGAGTCCATATAAATATGTCCATTAAATTCCTTCCATTTTGTTTTTAACAGTTCCCTCGATATTACTCTCTTTCATATTTATATTCCTGGACTCGGATGTTACGCAGATAGCTATAGCTGCCTCTGTGGTGACGTTGGTTGTTGCCCTGGAATTCAGGGTCTGCTGACCGAAATCACAAATGAGCGGCTGGCTTCTGTGGTTGACTCCGTTGATTTGTCGTTTTCCACCAAGTGTTGTTCATCCTTGCACTTCTCCAAGGTACTGATAAGGGCTGAGAGCCCAACACTTTTCAGTCCGTTGTATAAACGTGGTATATTGAAAAAATATATTTGAATACTTTTACCTATACAATCAGGAGACGCTAGAATCAAATATATAGGTCTATAATAAATCGATTGAATGATATGGATAAACATTTACAAGAATAATTTTGTTAATACTACTTTAACCATCCCTTCATCCTTTCATGCTCTCACAAAAAATATGCTACGAAGAACAAAATTTCTAGTTCAATCTACGAAAACAAAATTGAAAAATTTCTATCCTCACATTCGAACGAAAAGGGCGTGATAGATTGAATCGAAAAAATCATCAAATGACTTTTTGGCTCTCTTGATGCCGATGACGGCACCCGATACGACCAAAGTATTGAAATTCTAGAAATAAATAAGGCAAATATAATCTCCGAAGTCAATATGCAAATCTCATTATCAGAAAGACCGTTCAATCATTACAATGAAACTATTCCTGATGATTGTCGAAGCGTGAAATATATTTTCGTCGACAAAAATGTATTGAAGGCCTAGCGAATGCGATGCCTTTCTTTCATCATTGTTACAGATGACTTCTGGTGGGTACTCTCTGTTGGGGAAAAATCATTTGTCTTATTCATCTATACGAGTCCTCAATGAAGACTGGAATATAAAAAATAACTATTTAAATGAAAATTTTCACTTTCAAGTTTTTTCTTTTGAATTCCTTTTCCAATATCTATCAGATGTAGTTTAATGTCCAGCGATAGGTTCAGCCGGGGAAGTAGTTGTTTTCTGTTAGATATTCACAGAAAAATCATATTCATCGTGGATTTTTCAATTCACAGAAAAATTATTCTATAATATTCAATTGAAAATGTTTTCTTTTTCAACATGAACACCTCACGAGAGGTTATCTTGAACGATGGAAGATAGTGACTGAAGTTCATCTTTCAATCGCAGATGAATGAATCAATTTCCAGAGTATACCCTCACAAATTATTTTGGACTGTCAGAGTATGATTATCTTCATGATAACTGAAAGATGCTATCACATTCTCAGAACCAAACGCTTTGCACAATTCAATCATATCCGGTTCTGTAATTGAAGAAATGATAAATCATTCGAACAAATTATACGAAATATCGGCAATACCATATATATATATATATATATATATATATATATACATGTCTCAAAAGTTTAGCAGTGGAGTTACTCTATTGTCATGAGTATGTTGCCAACCATACATTCAATGTGCACAACCTATAAAAAATCAAAATTCATGAATAAACTTCAGATCTCAAGTAGATAAAATCAATATTCAAGTTGGAACATGAGAGTGACATGTCAAAACATTTTGATGGAGAATGATTAAATATAAAAATTTGGCTACTCCTTACTGGCTGGACCGTGATTCTGCATGACGTCAGCTAGCGGTCTGGAGTCAATGGGTTCTGATCCTGGAACATCCTCATGGAATTGTCTTTGGCCCTTTTGGCAGGCTCCGGTTAGCTGCCAGGTGCCTACTTGGCTTAGCACGGCAACAACTGATCCAACCACCGTGTGGTGTTTTTTATGTTCACACATCGCGGATTTAAGGTTGTTGATTCCGAGTAACATTGAAGTCGTTAAGAAAATTTCAGGACTATTCAACAGTTGGAGTGGATCAACCCCATCCAATACCACCCAATACCCAAAACATGAAATATATAAAACTCAAACTTATCGTCATAACTGATATCTGTCAATACTAATAATGAAGGTGAACTTGCGTTGCACTGCATAATCACACTTGGCTGGAGATCGTGTTGCTCGTTTGGCTTCCTTCGCTGCGTAATAGACAATAATTACTATTTACGAACATTGAAATATAACTTTTTCCGAAACCCTTGCTATATTTAGTTTGAGTTACCGATTCCCCACGCAAAAAGGTTGAGAACATCCCGAATAGATGTTTTCAAATTATGGGAACAGCAAATATTTTTCTGATAGAATTGAGACGATTTGACCCGGGGGTTTTGTTAGATTACATAAATTCCTAGATCTTGGTGGGTAGGGGGAATGTTTCTTTCAATAATAAAAACTAGTTTTATGAAGTCAACTATGGAAACCATCAAAGCATTGACTGGGGATGGAAATATCATTCAGAACAGGAGCATACCAAGCAGATAGAATCACCATATGCTCACACCAGAAAAAATTTTCCGGTGACAGAAAGTAAGTAGAATTCCCTCAATAGTTTTTTTTTCCTCTCTTGCACCTGAAATTATGGAATAGCACAACGAATGATAACAAGTTTGGGACTGTAAGAAGAGAACTAGGTGAGTATGAATCACTTTATAGGTATGACGTCCATATGCTTCATATATAACGTTGTATATACTTCCTACGACTCAACTTCAGCACTGCGCTGCCATCTCCCGATCATATTCTCCTAGCAATTCAACATTTAGAATTGAATCACTTCATTGATTGAATTGAGGGTATTAATATCAATTTTGGGTACAGCAAAAATAAATCTGGGAACATTAAAGAGATAGAGGGTACTCAACTCAACTTCAACAATTTACTGTAATGTTCAAAAAGATTTATCTGCTAAAATAACATTCTGAATGGTATTAGTCGGAGTGATCAACATAATAGTAACTTTGGAGAAAAAATAATGAATATTGAAATTTTATAAGCTACCTTCACATTTTACGTTAACCTGCAATCTTTCAATAACGTCTTTGTGCTAATTCCACACCTTTAATGGAAGAATACACTCCCTTGATCAAGCTGATAGAGAAAATAGGAACTTTAGAGTTAGCAAAACCAAATTTAGCAAACATTATGAACATGTAGGAATGACACCTCCAACGTTCACGCTACTCTGTCATCTTCCTATAATATTTCCCATACACTCCGGAATAAACCCCGATGAGTCCCATACATAACACTTCTCGACTCCGGAATAAACCCCGTTGAGTCCCTTACACAACCCTTCTCGATTCCGGAATGAACTCCGTTGAATAAAAATCTCGACTCCGGAATATATCCCGTCGAGGCCCATACACAACACTTCTCGAGTCCGGAATAAACCCTGTTGAGTCCCAAACATAACACTTCTCGACTCCAGAATAAACCTCGTTGAGTTCCATACACTTCTTGACTCCGGAATAAACCCCTTCGAGTCTCATTCAGAAACAACACTTCTTGATTTGAGAAAAACATAGGAATACCCAGGGCTTATTTTAGTTGACCTTCTTCTATACTTCTATACGCCCTATACTTGGGCGTAAACTCAAGGTTATCATTATTGTTATATGTTCTTCAGAGCGAGTTATTGAAGATTGACTTTCCCAGACAAATAAAATCGTAGAGTAAAATATTTAACACCCATCTACGTATTGTTTGATTCTGATATAGTTTTTTTCTTCAGGTCCTGGGAAGGAGAGTACGGATCCAAAATGGAATCTATAAGTTCAACACAATTACAAGCTCAGATCCGTATCGGATAACAATAATAACTAAATTCAATTTTTGTTATCAACTATTTTTTATTTTATTCGATCGAAACTTCAGAGTCAATTCGGTATCACTAACAGATCAATTCAGTTAAATTATGGAGTCAGAATTTTCGACCAAGATAAGTCTGTGTCTTACTCATAACATCGAGTGAAATAGAAATTTTTAGCACAACGGTGAAATAGTGAAACTGAATGTGTTTACTTTGGTCACATTGTTGCTTCTTGCCGTGAATAAATCTCGGTTCTACCACTTGGGCCAACAATTTTAATACAAAAGAGTGACCATGGAATTCTGAGTTCTACTACTTTGCCAAGCTTTAACACGAAAGAGTGACTGTGGAAATGAGCTATAAATCCGGCCAACCCATTAACGTGAAGAGTGACCGTGAAAGTAACGGGTTCGTGGTTACGGGTGCACCCAAAAAGATTCTAGCACATCAGCGGGCATGGTCCCTACAAACTCCTTGATGTGAGGCGAAGTAAATATATTCGTTGACTATTCATACACGTTGTCGGGAGTAAATTCCATAGGAATTTTGGTATTCCACTGAATTTTGAAACCACCTCACGAATTTGCATATTGAATACCTTGATAAACAACAATCTGTCATCTTGGAATTCAAAGGATATTGTAAGATAGGAAAATTAAAATTAGGAAATAGTTCCCGATTTGAATCTAGAATATTCCATTTGAGGAATATATCTAGGGTCATATCAGTTGAATCCTATCATTGCCACATCAAATCTTCAAGATATGTTTGCCCGGAGTTGATTTCAGTATATGATTGTAGCTTCGTTGTGACGATTTAATCGCTAAATTGAGGAATCCCGGCTCTACGCATATATACGAACTTCCATATATAATAGGATGTACTGTTTGAAGAGTGACTAAGGATGGTAACAAGTTGATTCGATATGTGTGCACACAAAAAGATTTCGACCTATCACTAGGCCCGTAGACGTCGACAACTCCTTGGTTGGGTGGTGGAAATGTACTATAGGTTCATTGCCTCAATTGGCGAAAAGAGACTTCTGGAAATATACTTCCGACAATATACCTTGGTGATAACTAGAATAGACCATATAGATACAATTTTGAGACAGGGCGGTTTGCTAAGGTCTATAACGTACTTGGGATCTCACAATATTGAGCAATAATAGATTCAAACATAAGCTGAATCCCTATTATTTTTAATTTTTTTTATTCTGAGAAAGAAGTAAGTTGCATCAATCACAGTGGGTCATTTCTCTCTAGTTGAACAGAACTTTGTATCCTGAAGAACATAAAAAAATGTATACACAACGTGTGAAAATCGAGGGTCCATACTTTCAAGGATCTATTTATATCAGACTGTGTGCCGGAAAAAAAACTATATCCAGCAATCTAGCGAGCAGATGGATTACCAGAATGCTGCTACCTGAAAAGTAAAGTTGTCTGTCTATACGATCACAAAAAAAAACTATAAAAAATGTTGAAAAAAAAATGAAAATCAACCAGAAATGTAATCAATCTTATGGGACCAAGGTAGGTTCGGTTACAGAATTGTGAATAACAATAATTCCCAATTTGAGAGATTTTTCATTCTTTGTTGTTCATTCTTTGTTGGTTTTCGATATATTCAACTCAACTCGCCCAAAAACACCATCTAAACATCCCAATAGAATTTTACAGGGACTGAGAGGGGCCCCACTAGTTTTTTGAGGAAAGCAAAGATCAAAAGATACTTTATTCAGAAGCTGTTTTCATTATGAACCACTTGAGACCCAATTTTTATAATTGAAAATCATTATGTATGTTTAAATTTGTTATAAGTGTAAGTATATGACATGATTGTTCATGGGAAAAATGCATGTTTTTACCAAAATAACATTG
This sequence comes from Gonioctena quinquepunctata, assembly GCA_018342105.1. Classification (NCBI taxonomy): domain Eukaryota; kingdom Metazoa; phylum Arthropoda; class Insecta; order Coleoptera; family Chrysomelidae; genus Gonioctena; species Gonioctena quinquepunctata. Next base: position 53,695 of record JAFIRS010003895.1, on the reverse strand, counting down.
AACCACATGAATGAAAAATATATCAAGGTTATTTTGTTGCAATTACCAATATTTTAACTTAAAGAATGTTGTTTGTTAGAATAATACAAAATTCATAAGAAAATACAAAATATTTTTTCTAATCAATTACGAATACTATTATTCGTCCGTATGAAAACTAACGAAGCAGCTCCAGTCATTGTTGATGCATAAGTACATGTTGCACTTGTGGCAATGAAAGTGCGTCTATCCATGGCATTTATTGAATTTACACCAGTTCCCTTTTGAATTTCCATCAAGAAATGGCAAGTGATCGACGGAATCATGCTGAACATTTGGGAATGGTTCATATTCTTTGTTAATTTTTGCGACCTGCTTCTACTTGGCTCAGGTGTTTTTTTCCCACATGGAACATGACATGTCACTGTCACTTTACTTACTCATGTTTCCATTTGTTAGCAAAAATTGATATATCCTACAATAAACTATTGTATTTTCATAAAATTTGGTACACTCACCAAACTTCCACTCACTGGTCGATGCCACATTTGGATTATCATAGCCGCTGCTGTTAAGTACGTAACCAGTAAAATTGTGCATGGAAGTGCCTAGATGGTTCATAATGTAAGTAATTATCTTCATAGTCGTTTAATTTTCAGTTCAATATTTTCAATTTCCAATTTAACTTCTGTAGGTATTGTAGCATCCTTTTTCTCGTCAATTTTGAAAGTTATTATCGTTGCTAGCTCTGACCAATCGTTTAGCATGCTTTCCATAAGAAACGTATCGTTGAGAATGTTCGAAAAGTGTCTGAGCGGAATGGACATGTTGAATGTCAGAGCGGTAGGTGAAATGATGCCCACAGTATTGGGGTAGGTCCAGCCAGAGTTTGAGAAGAGTTTCGTTTCTTCGTTTGTGTAGCACAAGAAGCCTCTCACCGTACTAACGACACCCACATCACGTACAGTCTCCTTGCCGTTCTGCTCGTAGCTGGCCGATTGAAACATGAAAGCACCAGCGTTGTTTACAAACGTCACTTTTCCATCGCCCCGAATTCTCGTTACTTTCCCGCTAATGTTCGAGTGGCAATCGTACAAAGCATCAAATGCATCCGATTGGTTGACACTGATTTCGATGACGTCATTATTTCGAAATGATTTGACATAAGGGTAATACGTTCTCCATTCGACTTTCTGTATTGTTTCGTCCATTTGAGGTTTTCGGAAAATGTTGAACACATGACTCGACAACATGATGACCGAGAGATTCCAGGAGAGATATATACTCTGCAGACAATTGACGTATCGTTGTCGTGTATTTCTGAAGGCTCGAATGTAGGTGCAGGACTTTTATCGATTATCAGGACCATATTTTCTTCAATTCCAGACGAACAATAATTGCCTCTCCTCAAAAATCAATCAACTGGAAATTTTTATCCAACACTCTCAGCGTAATGTTATCTAATGCACTTTGATGATGGATAGGCCAAAATATCTTGCAAGTTCCAATGGCGGCTCTATGTTGCCAAAGCTATCGAAATAATTTACAGTGTTGCCGTTTTTGATGTAAGCTACCCAATGTGTACCAGCATTTTTCGTAGAGTCCAAATTCAGTACAGCACATTCCTTTTGTAGAGGACGTTGCGGTAGCGAGTCTCAAATGAAGACTCCTCTAAAATGGGGTATTTTCAATTGACGAGGGCACTTTTCTACATCCGAGTCGTACAACGCTCTACAACTTCAATAAGAGTTTTTTCGCTTCTTCAAATAGAGACCACGTCCTTGACGTCGCTGTTGTTGTTGTCTTTCCAAGAACAATCCATATCCTCGGGGGTCTTGCGTAGATACAGACCAGATCCCAAATGTTCCATAGCTTTATTATGACGTTGATCTTCTCCGAGTTTTTTTTTTGCATTCTTTGTATCGATAACCGTCTTGGCTACGGTGCTTGCGCCCCCCACCAACGTACCCAAAGCCGAAAGACCAGCGCAAATAGGGGTATTTTGATTCAAAAAGAATAACTCTCGGCTATCGTATTTTCTTACGTCCTTCCGTTTGTTGAACGACCATTTGTGCCGCCTTCAAAGCTGAAGCAATGGATTTCCTCACATCATTAGGATGAGGCTTCCATTTCTTGATTATGTCTCCAATATGACTGTTAAATGACGTCATACCCATGCCGACTTTGCGTTCAGTTTTCATGGTTCCAGTAACGGATAGAGGGCTGGTTTTTCCACCGAGTGACGCGTCTTTGCATTTGACTCGTTGCCACGCCTCTTCTTCGAGAACTCTGTCGGCTTCATGACGTGCTTCGAGAAATGAGTCTTGCGAATAGGCAATATCGTGCTGCTTGCAAGCTGCCTCCAGAAGATTCACTCCTTCGTCACCACGTGCGAGACGTTGTTTCAATCGAGTTGCAGGACCGCAGATGTAATTCAAAGGGTAACTTATTGATAAGCGTGATAACACCTTCTCCGCTATTCGTCAACATGAAGACTGACGCCACAACGATTACATTACTTAGTTATAAAGTTTCCACTAAGGGTTCGAGGTTATGGGTTGAGTTTGGGTTGAGTTGGGTTGGGTTGGGTTGGGTTGGGTTGGGTTGGGTTGGGTTGGGTTGCTGGGCTCGGTTGGGTGGGTCGGGTCGGTCGGGTCGGGTCGGGTCGGGTCGGGCGGTCGGTCGCGGGTCGGGTCGGTCGGTCGGGTCGGTCGGGTCGAGGTCGGGTCGGGTCGGTCGGTCGGGTCGGGTCGGGTCGGTCGGTCGGGTCGGGTCGGGTCGGGTCGGTCGGGTCGGTCTGTCGGGTCGGAGTCGGGTCGGGTCAGGTCGGGTCGGGTCGGTCGGGTCAGTCGGCGGGTCAGGTCGGTCGTCGGTCGGGTCAGGTCGGGTCCGGGTCTGTCGGTCGGGTCGGTCAGGTCGGGTCGGTCGAGTCTTGTCGGTCAGTCGGGTCGGGTCGGTCGGTCGGTCGGTCGGTCGTCGGGTCGGGTCGGGTCGGGTCGGTCGGGTCGGGTCGGGTCGGGTCGGGTCAGGTCAGGTCGAGTCGGGTCGGGTCGGGTCGGTCAGGTCGGGTCGAGGTCGCGGTCGGGTCGGTCGGTCAGGTCGGTCAGGTCGGTCAGGTCGGGTCGGGTCGGGTCGGGTCGGTCGGTCGGTCGCGGTCGGTCGGTCGGCAGTCGGTCGGTCGGTCGGGTCGGCGTCATGTCAGGGTCGGTCGGGTCTTTTGAGTCTTGGCTACGTGCTTGCGCCCCACCAACGTACCCAAAGCCGAAAGACCAGCGCAAATAGGGGTATTTTGATTCGAAAAGAATAACTCTCGGCTATCGTATTTTCTTACGTCCTTCCGTTTGTTGAACGACCATTTGTGCCGCCTTCAAAGCTGAAGCAATGGATTTCTTCACATCATTAGGATGAGGCTTCCATTTCTTGATTATGTCTCCAATATGACTGTTAAATGACGTCATACCCATGCCGACTTTGCGTTCAGTTTTCATGGTTTCAGTAACGGATAGAGGGCTGGTTTTTCCACCGAGTGACGCGTCTTTGCATTTGACTCGTTGCCACGCCTCTTCTTCGAGAACTCTGTCGGCTTCATGACGTGCTTCGAGAAATGAGTCTTGCGAATAGGCAATATCGTGCTGCTTGCAAGCTGCCTCCAGAAGATTCACTCCTTCGTCACCACGTCGAGACGTTGTTTCAATCGAGTTGCAGGACCGCAGATGTAATTCAAAGGGTAACTTATTGATAAGCGTGATAACACCTTCTCGCTATTCGTCAACATAAAGACTGACGCCACAACGATTACATTACTTAGTTATAAAGTTTCCACTAAGGGTTCGAGGTTATGGGTTGAGTTTGGGTTGAGTTGGGTTGGGTTGGGTTGGGTTGGGTTGGGTTGGCTGGGCTCGGCTTCGGTGGGTCGGGTCGAGTCGCTCGGGCGTCGGTCAGGTCGGGGTCGGTCGAGTCGGTCGGGTCTCGGTCGGTCAGTCAGGTCGGGTCGGGTCGTAGGTCGGGTCGGAGTCGGGTCGGTCGGTCAGGGTCGGTCAGGTCGGTCGGTCGGTCGGTGGGTCGGTCGGGTCGGTCGGTCAGGTCAGGTCGGTCAGGTCGTCGGTCGGTCGGTCGGTCGGTCGGGTCGTCGGGTCATCGGGTCGGGTCGGGTCAGGTCGGGTCGGGTCAGGTCGGGTCGGGTCGGTCGGGTCGGTCCGGTCGGTCGGAGTCGGGTCGGTCGGGTCGGTCGGGTCGGGTCGGGTCGGGTCGGTCGGTCGGTCGGGTCGGGTCGGGTCAGTCGGGTCGGTCGGTCGGGTCGGTCGGGTCGGGTCGGGTCGGGTCGGGTCGGTCGGTCGTCGGGTCAGGTCGGGTCAGGTCAGGTCGGGTCGGGTCAGGTCGGGTCGGGTCAGTCGGGTCAGGTCGGTCGGTCGGGTCGGCGGTCGGTCCAGGTCAGGTCGAGTCGGTCGGTCGGTGGTCGAGTCTTTCGGTCAGGAGCGGTCGGTCGGATCGTCTATGAGTCAGTTGTCCTGAGACTCGGCGAACTGTCTATACCATTCGAACTCGAATGTGTCATGGCATCAATATGGAATGTCGACCCATAGACTGATTTGTCGAAAATATAAACAGGATGTTTATAAAATCAGATGTGGAATCATCTGCGACTGATAAACTTTAGTCACCATCTTCCATCGTCAAGATAACCTCTTGTGGGGTATTCATGTTGAAAAAGGAAACAAATAACTATCTGAATGAAAATGCAAATTTTCAATTTCAGATTTTTCTTTTGAGTTAGGGCCTTTTCAGAATATCTATCAGATGTAGTTCAATGTCCAGCGTGGCTTTAGCCATGGAAGTAGTTGTTTTCTGTTAGACATTCACAAAAAATAACTTCATTTTAATCGTGGATTTTTCAATTCACAGAAAAATCTTTCTAGCAATATTCAATTGAGAATGTTTCCCTTTTCAACCCATAGACATTGAAGGCAATACTTTGAAACTTGGTCAGGACACCTTTGAACTGACTGAGGGCTTGAAGAGACTTCTGAGTGAAAAGTGGCCAAGTGGCCAACAAATTTCCCCGATCAAGATCTCATTAACCATAAAACGATCCTGATGTCGACCGATGCATACAAAAGATCAAAGGGAAAAATCAACGCCAACAAATCTTGGAAATATAAAAATTACATCTCCAAGATATTTCCACCAGAGAGGAAACGGAGTGCAAAGAATTATACAGAGCAAAACAAGATAACAACTACTCAAGTGAACGAGATAAACGATGAACATTATGTGAATTCCGATTCTGATATGCAGATTGTTCAACAAGAAAAAACGCTACCAATTCGCAACCATGACGTATTTGACTTCCCCAAACGTAGAGAAAAATATAGTTAATTATTGCCAAACTCCTTAAGAGCCATCATCTCGAAACCAAGCGGTTGTGGGAGAGCAAATATGGGGTTATCATTACTGTTCAGTCCGAATGATGCAAATTTTGAAGACGTTTACGTCTACTCGAAGTCGCTATATCAACACAAGTACCAACTGCTTCAAGGAGTATTAAATGAAGTCAAAGAAATCGGTTATTTTCTGTTCCGAGAAAACGAGGAAATTATGAGTCTTCATGAAGCCAAACCCAACTCGATATTCATATTCGATGGTCAACAGAAAATTCGAGAATATTTTTCAATGTACAGACACAAGGACATTGACGTCATGTATATATGCCAAACGTACTCGAAAATACCCAAACAACTGATTCGAGACAATTGCAATTTGATTGTGTTGTTCAAGCATGATGAAATCAACATGAAACACGTATTCGATTAACACATTACGCCCGACATGTCATTCGAATAATTCAAACGTTTGTGTGCAGAATGTAGGCGCGAAAAATATGGCACACTCGTAATTGCCAAGGATTTCGATTTGAATGCGGGTAGATATCGACATGGTTTCGATAAATATATATGCGTGCGTGAAGATAAGCATGCCATCAGTAAACATGGAGCCGCTCAGCAAAGAAGTTGACGTCATTCGGGAAAATAAAATCTCTTTATTGTCAAAAAAGTTCAGAAAAAGACACCTACCTTGAAAATTGGGTAAATCCGAAAAAGATGCATCGATCAATGTACTTTTCGAACCTCTGTCCTAACATCTCGAAGAAATCGTCAAGTCATCGAAGATCTATCCGACGTCCTCCTCAGCTCAAACGTATCAAGGAAGAGGATTTCAAATAAGAAGAAGAAGAACGATCTCCAGAACAAACACAATTCCTTTCTATGGTAGACATTGCCGAAACACACGATGCTCGAATATGTTGACAATTTTCTCCCATGTCACAAAAATACATCCTCGAACACTGGAGTAAAAATGAAGAAGTCCATAAATTATACGGACCTGTGTATGATGAAGCTTTCTTCTAAATGGTTTCTAGGCAAAAAATCCAGGACTCTATCAGCGAATATTCTATGATGACCCCTCCTACAATGCGGAGGATTTAAATGCATATAAAACTATTTTAGGAATTGACGGAGGCTCATCTGAATTCAGCAGGAAACATGAAGGGTAGTGGAAGAAGTAAATATACAGATATGAAACGGCCTATTTTTCGTCGACACACCACTGGCATGGGACTCTTCCCTCAGCAATCTCATCACGATATGATGACCTTCAATAGCAAACCCATAGAATATATTTACTGGGATGATCCGAACGAATTGTGTGAACGATTGAGGCTGAAAGCTTCGAAAGATGTCGGAAATACTTCTCACGACAACGAAATATTGGCCAGAATCAATGAACTCTGAGAAGCAGGCATCATTCAATAAATAACTTGCTCATGGACATACCATATTTTCACAATGACTGTCGACAAGTTCGGACGTAGTTTCAATGGAAAGCGGAAACAGAAATCAAAAAGTGGATTACATACAACACCAGACGGTGATATTGATTTTGACTATTTGGAATTGGGTAATGTTAAGAGACCTACGGGCAGAAAAGATGCGGCCAACGGAGGATATGTGGATGAGATCTCGAAAAAGATTACGTATAAATCATGGAAACACGTCCAATCAATCATTACAACACATTTAGCGTGATGAAAGTTCCTATGGCAGAACGCGTAATGAGAACGCTGAAAGAAAGACTCTACATGTACTTTAGTTTGCAAGGCACTTACAATTGGCTGGCAATATTACCTGGAATAACCGCCTCCTACAATGATACTGTGCATCAAACGACCGGCTTCAAACCGAACCAAATCGACAAATATTACGAAAAGAAAGTTCTACGTCAAACATTCAGTCATCTGAAGATAGCCGGACCAAGAAAATTCAAATTGGGTGACATGGTACGCAACTCTAAATCAAAATACCTCTTTGAAAAAGGTTACACCCCCCATTGGACAACGGAATTATTCAGAATCGTCAAAGTCAAAATTACCAATTCTGCCACCTATCTGCTGAAAAATACACTAGGAAGAGGAAGAGGAATTACAGAAAACTTAAATCCCGACATCTATTCCGAGGAGAAGTTGATCAAGAGAAAAGGAAAGAAAATGCTAGTTGAATGGCTCGGACTGGATAAGACTCATAACTCTCATTGAAAATTATGATCTTGTCTAGAATGTTCTGGAACAAATTCATGGGAGAGACATTCATTATCATAGGTGGTGGGTGGTGATGGATAGAAGCGGATTCGACAAGCTATTTGGCAGTTGAGTTTCAGTAGCAGCAACAGTAAAATGTCTCACGATAGTGGTTATGTCAGCGTCGGTAGTATGTTCGAAAGTTATTGTGATTCCGATGAAATCGATCAAGCTTCACGAGGTTGCAGCTCAGCGTGATTACTATGGTGAAGTTAATGTATCATAAACACGATGCGAGGCCAAAGCTGGAAACAAAAATCATCCGCCACTAATGGTGTTTCCAATGGAGAACTATGAAATTGATTGCGGCCCAAGCCCTACTAGGAATTTTGACACCTGCGGCATCTTGAAACAAACGTATTCCACTCGATACATATCTTTCTCATCCGACAACTGGGCCCACCCTCATACACATACCGGACAACATATTAGACAATTTTTTTCCGTGACGTCATCACCGGCCATCCAGATGAGTATGAACCTGTTACAACTTGTTGTGGTGATTTCGTAACCGTCACTCAGTTCATTGAGAGTGATACGAAGCAGCTGGGCGACACCGAATTGGACCTGACTGAGCAAGACATCGCAAGCATTCCTCACACCCAAAGGGAAGTTGTGTCTGATCGCATGACAATGTTGGGTTCTCTTAGCTCTTGTGTTCATTATGAAAATGTATTTGCTATGATAAAATCAGGGCTAAGTGGATAAAATTATAAAAGGATTTTGCCAAGCATCATCCAAAGATAGTATGTATGCAAGTGGTCTGAGGGAATATCTATTTTATTATGAATCTCAACTCATCCATGATTTATGTAATAAATGATATGAAAACTATTTCTATTTTTTCTTTCCACAGGTCATTGATGAAATGAAAGCAGTAAATATGAGAACATAGTTTATAAACATTGAAAAATCATAGTACATACAGGGTACTTTGAAAACACACATGTAGCCCCGACTTTACTTTGGTCGTTGCTAAATACATCGTGAGAGTAGGAACGTATAGTCTGTACGCGTACAGTCTTGCTTGTACCCTGCTTCAAACTTTCAACATGATCATCGAAAGTGATTTTATCCTTCACCACACATTTTCTGACTACTTTTGACTTTTTTCTTATCCCAAAATTTTCCAATTCGTGATCTAACCGTTCTCAACTGAAGCCCTTCATCTGTGAACATTTCCTCTCTCTTTCGATATCGTCATCAGTTATATCTAGCTTGTAGCTGTACATTTTGGACCGTAACTCAGCAAAATGAGTTATAATTTTGCCATTAGCTCCATACTTTTATGTATGACATAAATATTATCTGAACTATAGTCTGATGTATCAAATTTCTCAATATTCGCGCCGATTACTTCCTTATATACATCGTCACAGGAAATTCCGTAGATAAGTGAATTTGTATCCATATACATCAACTAACAATTTTCCACTCCAATATTTGGTAGCATAAAATAATAATGAAAATTATACAAGACAATTTTCGATAAATTCAAAATAGCCATACCTATGTACAGAGGTTTATTTCCATTTCTTGTATATAAATAATTGATCTTCTGCTCGTGCATTGACCGGAAGTGCTATTTCCTGTTATCGCCGATAATAAAAGCCGTTAGGAATAATTGGGTTTCTGTTTTTTCTGATGAGTGTTATTTCTGGTGTTCAGTATGATTATGAGAATACTAATCAAATGAAAGTGTGAATATATATAAAAAAATTATTCAACTCGAAAAAAATGGTTTTTTACAACCTTTTCAAACATTTTCAATAGAATTATGATAATTAGAGATGATTAATATTTCAAGAAGTATCTTCCTCACTAGTCTGCTTGCGGACTTGGAATGATCAGAATCATTCCAAGTCCGATGATTGACAGACTCCCATTCAGTTGCATTTTGCTAGGTTTGATCTTGAAAAATTCTTGAGTTTATGATTGCATGCTCCTTCTGGTAGCGTTATGGAAAAGATGTCCAACTTGTTTACTTTTTTCGAGTTCATCATTTTCCAATCTGATCTATTGCATTCGTGTTTGAGTCCTTTGGCACTGTTCAAACGAACTGCAATGTGTTGACCCTCATTAGGCACATTGATATACAACATGTTATTGTGGATTGCCGAAAGCACCAGCAGAGACTTCAGAAGGACCATTGTAGAGTGTTGAGGGCAGAATACGAATGGATATGTTATGGAAGGTATATTACGTTTTTCCACCCTCAACTCGTCGAACTGTTTCACTACGTTTCCTTTTTCCCCAAAAAATTGGATATCTTTGAATAATCCTCGAACACATCTACCGAATTCTTTAACTCTACGTCTGTTCTCTTCAGCAGACATTTTGAAAATCACCCTATTTACAACAAAAATTCATTATTTCGCATAGCTTGGAGTGGGGGGAGTGATAAATTGAAGATCTGGCGGCCCCTGGTTCGAACCCAGGTTTCGACACTCCTACTTTTGTTGAACCTCGCATGTGAATCCACGTGAATCCATGTGAATGCCGCGTGAATCCACGTGAATTCACGTAAATCCGTGAGAATGCCGCGTAAATCCACGTGAATCTGCGTGAATCCGTGTAAATGCCGTGTTAATCCACGTGAATCCACGTAAATCCCTGTAATGCCGCGCCGTGTGCCGCATAAATGCAACCACAGAGTCAGTACCACTGAATGTTCGATCGTTGGTGCCTTCTTTGTCCTGTGGAAATACTTAATTTCTTGACATCAGGAGACTGAGTAAAAAACAAATTACAAATCCAAATTCTACAAGACATCGGTGTTCAAGGTTCAGCTAGAGGATTCGCCAGAACGTACAAACTTTCCATATCCACGTTCTCAGGTAAAAGTTGTATTGTTAGAGTACTCGCACACTTCTGTATCTCACTCCATAACGAAGTTAGCTCCCTGAGCCCTATTGGCTTCGGAAAATGCTTAATTCGGACTCTTGGTCACTTCCGGTTTAGTTTTCGATGGATTTGGGTATACATCCGTGACTTGTTTACGAATATATGGTTTCGTTATGTAATTTGAAGTATTTAACGATTTAGCGTTCTATGATATAGTTGTAGAGTGGAGATTCATGAATTTACAGTTCTCCTTCAATACGACCCCTCCCTTACTGAGAGCGAATCAAAATTTATATTTCTTAGAATCGAGTTTTAAGTGCCTAAATGGTAAAATTCGATTCACGTTAGCTCATAGAAAATTTGCTGAATCAGTGCCGTTGACTTTTTTTTTATACATCTTGTATGAAAAATATATATTCCTTCTTCAAGATGACTACATCAGCCTATGAGACACCCTGGATGCTTGTTTTCCCGACTCTGTAACGTTTCCCTTTGGGGTTCTCATTGTGATTTTCAGTTCAGTTCAGTTGGAAGAGCGATATACTGAAGATCTGGCGGTCCCTGGTTCGAACCCAGGTTTCGTCAAAATTTTTCTTGTTCCCCGCATGATATATATGCAGACTTTTCATATTCACGTTCTTCAGTCGAAGTTGTCTTGTTAGAGTACTCGCACCCTTCTGTATCTCACCCCAGAACATGGTTAGCACCTAGTACCCTTTTGTCATCAGAAAATACGTAATTATGAATCTTGGCATCGAGACAAATCCATTGACACCGAAATTTTCCTCATGGCATCAAAATCAGTTCCGGTTTATGAGATTTTGGTGGATTTGGGTATAGTTCCATGCCGTGATTACGAATTATATTTCATGTAATTTGGGGCATTCAAATCGCGATTTATTGTTTTACGATAAAGTTGGAGGGCGGAGCTTGATGAATTTATATTATATGGGTGTTCTCCTTTCATTTGACATCTCATTCGCTACGATAGGACAAAAACTAAAGGTTTTATTTTCTCAATCGATTTTCAAGTGCCAAAATGGCACAAATACATCGATTCACATTAGCTCGTTGAAAATCAGCTGAATCGGAGACAATGACTTTTTTGGTACACCCTGTATATGTATTTGATGGTAATTTGGGGTATATTTGAGTTTCGTTTTTTCTTTCCAATGATCGACAAACATGATTTTTTTTTCTCCAATGAGAGGTGGTTATGTTTTATTCCTCCTTTTCAATGACTGGTGGCCATGTTTTTTTTTCACAATGACCATGTTTTTTCTTAAACGTCGACCATGGTTTACCTAATGACAAGTGACACACAAAGCGGTCATGTTCTTTTTGGGTGAACCATGTTTTTTCTCGAGTCGGCCAGGTTTTTTCTGTAAGCAATGAGACACCCTGTGTATCTTCCCGCTCCGCACACTCTTAGCTCTCTCCTGTCCGAAAGGAACCTCTACGAGGTGGGCCAACCCCAAATTTCAGGCTCAACCCTCGCAACGGCACCCCTACAAGGTGAGCCAACCCCCAAATTTCAGGACCTCGCATCCGCACCCACTAGCAGGACCAACTCCCAAATTTCGGTCTTTGAAGGAGGCTTCCGGACACGGGCCACCGGTGGAAGCGATCCACCAGCTTCGAAATCTGCCGTCGCCATTTTAACCTTCAACGTCTTCCAACACAGCAAGTATACGGCCAGGCTTCCGTCACGGGATACTTTCACGGTGGGCCAACCCCCAAATTTTTTCACGGGCCCACAACCACGGACCAACACAACAAACGGCAAGGATTCCGTCACGGGACCCTTTCACGGTGGGCCAACCCCCAAATTTACCCACGGGCCAACACACACCCACTCACCTGTGCCACGCGCCACTCATTAGCCGACACACACCAAGTCTTCGAGCCGCCATCGGTGGTGTCTTCGAACTCTACGACCTGCCGTCGACCGTATCTTTGAAGTCTACGGCCCGTCGCCAACCGTATATTTGAAGTCTACGACCCGCTGTCGGCCGTGTCTTTGAAGTCTACAATCCGATGCCAACCGACCCGTCCCGCCACTCACCTGCAAGAGTTCTGACGCACTTTTTCACTTGCCCTGGACCTCAGGTATAAAGAATCTAGGGGAATTTTCCTGGTCCTGAGTGACCCTCTCCCTGGGAGATTTTCCTGTTGTCTTTGTTATTCCACAGCCTTCGATTTTTCCTATTGAAATCTCCTGCCGTAGAAAAGGATGACTCATCAGTCCATCATATTTTAGTTGAACAATCGTGATCTTCATTGAAAATGTTAATCATTGGCAGAATTCCACCCTGTTTCTGTTGGAACTTGTAGGGAAATTTTTTATATGGTTTGTAATTGTTCTTTTTCAAAGTACGTTGGATTTTGGAAAAACTTTTACTTTATTTTCAAACTACATTCAGAATTAAAAAAAAATAATACAATGTTTCAAAAAAGTATATTCGCGACAAAATATGTATAGCTGTTTTTCCTGATTTTCTTGAACTACACCCTTTTTTCTAGTGAAACTGAAGGTATGATTCACCTTTTGGTAAATATTTTTGAATGTATTTTCTGACGGTGCTGGACGATTTGGATGCAACACCCTATATGCACTTTTTGCTGCACGTTCATTTTTGTTGTTTTGTTATAACAAGTATACAGGGTGTCCAAATTGAAACGGAAGATTCCCTTCGAAATATAAATAGGACTTTCTAATTATATTTATTCTCAGATGTCGTTCATTGTAGAGATACAGGGTGTTGAACATGAAAAATCGAAAGTATTTTTCATTTTTTACTTTAGAAAGAATGTTCTTGTTCAATAAGTGCTTTATTTTGAAAAAAAAAATCACATTTCCAGTTGCCACCAGTGGCCTACAAGAAGGGTATCAGAAATGAATTTTACATTCCTAATTGGTGGTTCAAATTACAAATGGATATTCCACCAAAAAAATGAATGACTTTCACATGCATTTTTTCACAAAGCTTCTTTCTTGCAGAGATACAGGGTGTTGCAACTAGAAAATTAAAAGGCATTTTTCTCGTTATTTTCGTAGTTTTGAAAAAAAAACAATTGGATTTGAAGGTATGCTTTCCTTCAATGGGTGCTCTATTTTGAAAAGAAATCAATTGACACAGTAAAAACCCTTTCAAAAATTAATTTTGATTATTGATACATGTTTACGATTTTTTTATTATATTGTATTATTATTTATAAAACAGATTCTGCATTGAATTCCCACCCCATTATTTCGAACAGAAATGCACTTTTGAGGTGCATTTTTTTCCAACTCCTTCACCATAATATTGGAATAATGTTAACATTTCTGCTATGGAAATGTGTAATAGGAAGATTATGTCGCACTTATTCTCTAAGTGCTTATTGAAAGGACCCGAGTGTAAAAATAAAAGCACAACAAAACCATTTGATATACAGAAAAATACTCCAAAATGATATCCAAGTGAAGTAGGAAGTTGAACTAGTTCACATCATTATATTTCAATCCAATTTCGCATTGCACTCCTATCCGCAATGAGGTAAAAACTTTGAATTTGAATTTGAATCAAGTAGGTATCTACTTGTCATCGAAATTGGACAAAATTTCAGTGTTAAGTTCAGCCAGAAATGTACGGGCAGAAGAAAGGGTTCTCGAAAATGTACATCAAGACCCCTCAATGAGCGTTCGAAGAAAATTTATCCAAATCATGTAAAGAACAGCAACTTCAACCATTTCATTTGGTCAAAGTGCATGAACTTCGTGCTGATGATCACTGAAAAAGAATAGAGTTCTGTAATTGAGTTATCGAGAAACATGAAAATGATGCTAGATTCATTATCAAAATATTGGTCACGAATGATACAACATTTACCAGGAAAGGTATTTTTAATCAACGAAACGCACATGTATATGCAGGAGAGAATTCTCATGAAACTATAGAACACCATTTCCAATAGAATAGAATATAAGTTTAATAATCAGACATCAATTTACATTGGATTGACAAGTCAAATTACACACTCACGTATACTTAGGCTGAGATAAAACCTATTTATTAGTGTCCTTATGAAAAATATAAATATATAAAACAATCCAGCAGAATTAAAACAATATGTAGGACGCTGACAACACATCGTAAATTCTTTTAAATTATAAAATGCATTTTGGAGTAGACGGACTTCAGTTTTGATTTGAAATGAAAATTCGATTGGTTTTTTAGTTCATTGGGCAATGAATTGAAGAAATTTGCGCCTGCATATTTTGGGGAATTTTTGTAGTTTGTGTAGGTGGCTAGTTCCAATCTAAATTCGTTTTTCTTGCGAGTTTGGTAGCTATGAAAATTTGAATTTTTCGTGAATGTAGGTGTGAGTTGAAAGTTTATATAGATGAATACTAGTGAAATAGGAGTTTTTTTTCCTTAAAGATATTTCTGCAGGATTGTTGATAATCCAAATGGATGATCAGGCGAATTATCCCTTTCTGGGCACTATCGGTCGCCAAGCCATAAGCTATAATGTTATAACTGATAGTTGAATAAAGCAATGCATGGTAAACAGAAATTATTTCATCTCCAAGACAACTGTAGCACTTTATTTTATTACTCCTATTGGTCAGGGTACATTAACTAATTTACCCAAAATTCGATATTGTCACTACCCGATTCTCTCAGAACAGTCATCATCCAATGTCGCGCCACCCTGTATTTGCCGAAGATACATTTTCTTGAGTTCGTTCCGCCCCCCTGCTGTTCAGACTTTCATGCGATGCGGCGTACTTGTAAATAAGATTTGTCATTAGTGTGTCTACTCCTTAATTTTCCGCGATATCTCCAATATCGACAAATGAGAAACAAAGGCTTATCGTTATGATTAGGCTACCTGATTTAATTCAGCATGTGATTATGAACATATTTCCGATTAGTTCATGTAGTTATTGGGATTTCCTGTCACTACTTCTCGGTCGTTTGTTTGCCACCTGGCGAAGGAGACCCAAACTAGTAAATCAGCAGGAATCGGTGGTAACGAATCCATCAGAGATCCTGCTGGTCACCTATTAGATCGTGCCCGAACTATTGAGTTAGCAGGAATCGATTAATGGTTTTTTTTTGTAATAAAACCCAGAGATAAATCGGAACTTTGCTCACGGAGAAAAATTTCCGTCCATTTTGTTAGGTGTTCGAGTGTGAGAAGGGAGTCTAACGCTCGAAAAGTGGTTTAATAATATTCGTTATTACCCATTTTGGGGATTTTTACTTTTGGGATTGTGTCGAGTGACCGTGGTGCCTTTTTTGAGTTTCATTTGGTTTGGTGATTTTGCCAAGGCCGGTCACAACCCATTTTGGGGATTTGATAGACTCTACTGGTAAGTCTCGCCGACCTGTTTTTTTCCTTGGTACCTCATCGTCATTTTCCTTTCTATTCAGACTAACTCAGTTTCACCACTACATGAGAAGAGATAAAACTTATTATATCCGAGGACAGGAACAACTATTAGAAATATCCACTTCACCTATCTGATTGGTAGCTCGGTTATTTTACATTGGAAAAAAACCCTTCATAGAAGGTAAGGCCTGATTGTTGAATCATCACTATTCTGAATGGGGTGTCGTGTTTGTTTTCCACGAGAGATACGAAATATTGTCTCATACTGCGTTTTCAGTAATAAACAGAAAAAAAAACAAATATATAAAATTAATTACGAAATACTGTTCTTGGGGTGAAATATGGTATGGTGTTTTTTTTTTAGATTTTCCTACATCATTTTGGTTGTAGTATATTTTTTAACTGCTCCTGCAGGACATGATTGTTTTGTTATTACAAAATTGACTTTTTATTGTTCCTTCCATATTCAGTATCCTGATATGAAAAGAAAGCAATCGGTGGGTATTACTTGGGTATATGAAATTAAATTCCAGTGATTTATTTTTACTTTATATTGGGGGCCAGACAGGGAAAATAGTTAAGGGGATGTCTGAATGATGTGCCCATGTTTATGAATCTCGGTGGGTTCACGAAGAATGCCTTGTTTTTTTACTTCATATGATTTTTGAAGAAAATGGCTTACAGGGTGTCTCTTCCAAAAGGCATTAATTAGTAGTGATAGTCTATTTTTACCGTTTTCATTCATTGAAAGGGAGTTAGTGGATAGTAGGGTGTCTCTGTCATCCTTTCCGTATACGGGGTGTCACGGTTACATATGATTGGTTGAGATTTTATTTTAATTTCGATTTTTTTTCGAGAATATACTCATGTCAGAGTATGGAAAGAAGATACGAGTAATTTTTTTTTGATAATATTCGTGGATTCAATTTAACGATGTTTGGTTATACGGGGTGGGACAGTTATGGGAATGATCAACTTTTCTTTTATTTTTTCAATTTTATTCTTTTGTCATACCGTATGTTTCTTTCAAAGTCTTTATTTTGCCCAGGCATTTCGAATTTCTTTCGGGAATATTCATTGGGTTGCTATAGAGTGGCCTAATGTAAACTGTGCTTGGAAGGAATGACCCCTGATATTGTTTTATTCCTTTCAAGGGTTTTTTTGCCCCGCTTGATCTCGAACCAATGACTCCGATCAAGTCTGCTAGGAGGGTGGTATGCAGGGAATGATTCTGCCCACGAGAATACTTTTGATAACGTTCGAGTTATGAGTCAACCACTGACTCTCTAGGAAACTTCGTCAGGGAAAAAGAATTCACCGCACAGCATCAAGACCAGAAGTACAGGGTGCACGCAAGTACCAATAACCAGAGTTTTTTCATTCGGATATTTCAAATGTATTTCATAAAATTGGAAAACGGAGATTATTCATCTTGAATAGCCATTGGCTACCTACTTATCGGCGCCGGCGCTTGAGCTCAAGTTAAGGGTTGGATGGGGTCAAATAAAATTATTTCGATGAACTTTGATAATTTCCGTTATTATTGCGAACTTGTAGGTTAAGGCACGCATATTGAATTACTTTGATTGGAAAATGTTTGTTTTGATACATATGCGCACCAAATATTCGGTCATCTACGAATATTCTATTGAGTGTTTTTGTATTGACGAATAGCTCGTGATGGGTGTCATTTATATATTTATGTGTATATATATAGAGTATAAAACTATATATATGTATATATTTTTTCCCTTTTATGAACTCGGTGTTCAACAATTTTTTTTTTGTGAAAATATATTATTTCAGCATACTATATCTTGCCTCAATTTGACTGCTTTCCATTTCCATATTTTCATGATTTGTTATGGGTCTTCTTTATACATAACGTTCCTTCTGGGCAACTTCAAATCATGTGGCGCCCATTAAATATATTTCGTTGGACCTCCCCGTCTTCACTGTCTAAAAGTTAGCGGCAGTTGCTCAGGAAACCACTGTGGGATAGATATAGTAGGCCGGCTGATTTCTCATATTTTGTTTATATTTTTTTTTAATCCTTTAAAATATTTTGAAGGGGGAAATTTGGCGTACAAACTCGTCAGATTTTTTATCGCGAAATAGTGTTTATTCAATTTGGAGCAGATCGTATCGATACATTCTTCCCATCTGAGATTGCTGCCAATAATTGTACCTAGAAATGTACAGTTTTCTTGGAACAGTATTGTGTGGTTATTGATATTAAATTTTTCGGTAACAAGTGTTCCCGACTGAGGTCTCTGGAATTGTACAGCGGTAGTTTTGGAGTAGTTTACGATTGAACGGTTCTTTTAACATAGGTTGTCGGAGTTTTAACACCGGTTGTGGAATTGGGTTATTAGTTTTCATAAGTAGCTCATTCATATCTGGGCTAGATACTATTATAGATGTATCGTCTGCGAACATATAGACCTCTCCGTCGCTTATGTAATCAGGGGTCATTGATGAATAATAAGAATATGAGGGGGCCGAGAACACTCCCCTGTGGAATACCGTAATCAATTAAGAATTCATCAGAAGTTTATTTATTTATTTTTCACTATAAGCTAACGTCCTTCTAAGAACGAATGATATGTTTCCGCGAATCCCGAGTGCATTTATTTTTGTTATGATGAACTCAAAATTAAGCGTGTCGAATGCACGTGACAAATCGAAAAATCGAAGAAAAGTCCAATAATGGAATCTTTTTCCTCTTGTTTTTCATGTATTGTTTGAATGAAATCGGTTGTCGCTCTTTCAGTGGAATGCCCCTTTCTGAACCCATGTTGTTTTTTATTTATTATGTCAAACCTAGCTAGGAAGCTACTTAATTTTTTTAAATACCTTTTTCCAAAACTTTTGATTAAATGCCCAAGAGCGCAATGAGTCTGTAATTTATGAGCGAAGTCTGTCTCCTTTTTTGTGGATTGGTGATACTACTGATATTTTTAGTCGACTTGGGAATTGCCCTAGTTCAACTGATTTATTCAAAATGAATGTTAAGTATGGTGCTATGTCTGAAACACATTTTTTCAGGAGATGAACTGGAACTTCGTTATTTCCGGTAGCTTTCTTGTTTTTTAATTCCAATATTATTTCTTCTATCTCCGCAACGGTGGAATGTTCGAAGAAGAATGAATTATTGAGTTCGGAACGGGACGTTGTGCATTTCGCTAAAATGGTTGTCGAGTTGTTCATCTATAATTGATACAAAAATGGGTCCGAATTAATTTTTTTCCTTCGTGATTAAGTTCAATATTTTCCGGTAATTTTTTCTTGTTTGGGCGTGAATTTACTATATTCCAAATAGCTTAAGTTTTATTGTTAGAGATTTCTATAACATTTTTATAATAACCTTGTTTCGCCTCCTTTACGTGTTGATTGTATTAGTTTTTGGAGTGTTTATATTCATTTTGTAGATCGATTTTAATGGGATATTTTTTCCGTAAGATATTCAAATTTTGTAGATACTCTGATTCGGATTTGAGTTGGTAGGTATACCAGGGGGCATGCGTTCGGGATGATTTCGACTTTATAAAAAGAAGCTTCGAATGCAAATGAAAAATGTTTCCAAAATAGTTTGAAAGATTCGTTCATATTTGGGGTCTCCAAGCATCTTATTTCAAGTTTGGTTAGGTAATGTTTGAATTGTCTGATATGTAGGTCAGTAAATTTTCTCCTATGTGACAACATTTTTTTCCGTATTTTCAATAACTGGATGGGCAAGTTTGATAATTTGGGCTGAATGATCTGAAATACATTTGAAGTTCTATGTCATTTTTTGAATTCGTAATTATATATTCGATTGTTGAAGCACTTATTTTTCCCTTTATATTTGCGATACGGGTAGGCTGTGTTATAAGTGATTCAAGGTTATGTGACTCTAGAATATCACACAATATGTTTTTGTATGTGCTTGGTTGTAGATAATTTATGTTGAGATTTCCGCAAATGACTATTTGTTTATAAGTATTGCTCAGCATATCAAGAATCCTGCAGCAATTTATAGAAAATGAATCTATATTTCCGTTTGAGGATCGGTAAATGACCATAATCCAGACTTCATTGTTTACCGAGAGTGCCCTGCATTCAATATCTAATTCGAAGGAAAAACGTTCGACTTGTTTTATTTCTTTGCACAATTTTAGGTGTTCTGGCCTAGTGTGTATAACAACACCTCCATGACATTTAATATTTCTGCAGAAGCTTGTGGCTACTTGGTACCCACAGACTTTTATGTTATTAATATTTTCATTTGTTTGCCAATATTCAGAAATTAGAAGGAAATCTGGCTTATGCTCTCCTAAAAATGCATCTATGATATTTAACTTATTATTTATGTATTGTACGTTGGGATGAATAATTTTTAAAAAGTTATTATAATCTGGAAAAACTTGTTTAGATTCTCCTATGTTTGGTTCTGCTGCAAGGCTTCTTGTTGGAAATTTGTATTTTTCTGGAATTCGTATCTGTTCACCATTTTACCATCGGGCCATATTTCGGGGTTGAATACTTCTCGAACATAGGCAATCGGAACTGTTACAAGCATGAAGCACGTTTTTTCATTTTTATGAAACAGTTTCTTTAAGAACTTCTGAGAGATTTTTTGGTGTGGTTTCAGGGGACAGTCTGTACACATGAAGGTACCCTAGTTTAGTAACTGATTTCACTTTGGTGACGCTTTTATTCGATACTACAACAGGTTTTCTGTGGTGTCGCCGTATCGATGAACAATCGTTTATCGGTTTATTTTGTGTTTCTTCTAGTGCTTTTTTTGTAGCATGATTTACTTCATCTAGTCCAAATACATGTCGATTTTTATCTGAGTCGTTTTTTGAGTCTGTGTTGTTTTCACGGGAAAACTTTTCGTGGGAGGCTAATTGCCAGTCTGGTTGATCGTCTACTTGTACAGAATGTGAGGCAGATGGCACTCCTGTCTTCATTATAAATTCGGGATCTTTCATTGACTTCGAGACGATGTTTGCAAAGGTAGGTTTGCGAGTTTCGTTGAAGCTACTGCTCTTAGATGGCACTTCTGCTTCTCTTGGTACTGCAGTTGGGTGCATCGTTCTTTCTTCTCTCAAGAGATTGATAAAGCATTCTAGGTCATCAAACAAATTTTTTCCTCTTGAAATATTTTTGCACGGTTCACTCCTCCAAGGTCATAGTACCTCCTAACGCATTTTTGTTTATCACATGCAACATAATCACAATCTGTATTTCTGGTATAATAAATATTCAGTTCACTGTTATTTGGCGATGTATTTTCACGGTTTTTGAAGAACTTGCAGATCACTTCATTAGTCATACTTTCTGGTAATTTATCACTCATTATGATGTCAATTAATTCTGCTTTCCGTAGTTTATCAAGCTCGCGATAGAGTGATCTACTCCGGCCGCCATCTTTCGTATTTTTTTTATATAGTCATTTAAAATAAATATTTGGTGTGGAGTAGAAGCCGATAAGCTATTGGTATTTTTTGGAATCGAAGGAGCACTAAATGGACATGAATATCTCGGATTCCTGAACAATAATCTTCCAGAATTTTTGGAAGATATGAATTTACAAGATACAACAATTATGGTTTATGCATGATGGTGCACCTCCACATTACACACTGCCAGTGAGGAAAGGGCTACATCTTCATTTCAATGAAGTCCCCGAAGGCCAGAATCAAATCCACTAAATTTCAATATCTGGGCAGAATTGAAACAGAAAGTTTATTCAAGACCCTTTAACACAATAGAGCAATTGCGAGAGATAATTCAGGAGAACTCAAATTCGATTTCCTCAAAATGTTTAGAGCTTGTATACAAAACAATAATGGACACTCTGCACAGTTTGTGAGATGAAATAATAAGTAGATTCTATGACATTTTATAAAACAGAGCACCAATCGAAAAAAATCATATCTGCAAATTTGATTGAATTTTTTTGGAATCCATGATAGTTATGCGAAAACATGTCTTTTTGTCAGTTTCAATACCCTGTACCTCTACAAGAATCTCCAGTTGTAATTTAAACCAGTTATTAGGATTGTAAAATGTATTTCAGATGAACAATTTTTCCATTAGTAGTATGTTTGTATTCATAAAAGCGCAATTATCTTGAGAACGGTTGATTTTTCCGTATTCAAACATGTACACAATTTTTACTCAAAATTCAATGAGGAATGCGAAAAATGAATAATTTTTCTGATTCCACCAGTGGCGTAAAAATAAGGGAGAAAAGCGATACCCTTTTTGTACGCCACCTGTGGCAACTGAAAATGTTAATTTTTTTAAAATAAAGCACTCATCGAACAAAAACATTCCTTCAAATGTAATTGAGAATCACACACTGTGGAAGCTATGAATGAAAAATACCTTCAATTTTTCATATTCAACATCCTGTATCTCTGCTATGAACGACATTTGAGAGAACAGATAATGGAGAAGTCATATTTATTTTTCGAAGGTAATCCGTTTCAGTTTGTCACCATAGTTTCGGGACATTTTGACTTTTTCATCCTCACTGTAAACCATTTTGATTATTCCATTAAAGAAATGTCACTAACCAACATAATATAATTGTCATTCTCATAGCTTATTTTGAAAATGTAGGTTTCATAGGATAGGTATCAGTAACAACTAGTCTAATTAATTCGACGTTTAAAACTCAAAAACGGTATAGGATAGGGTATATTTTTGAAATCTGGAAAAACAGATCATTCCAAAAATTCAATAAAGTAGAGGTGCTATGAGAGTTCTGGACCATTCCCCATGGTGAATCCCATAAGGAATAGCTAAGGTCCATTTTGCAAGATTTGGTTCCTTTCAAGGTCACACCTCGACACATCGCGTTCAGCTGTGACGTAATCGGGCCAGATTCATTTCGGAAATAAGAGTATTCGGAGCGTGTTCTCATTGTGGAAAAAAAAAACATGATTGACCTTGGGAAAAAAACATAGGCCCGTTGGAAAGAAGATGGCCGCTCAACGGTTGCCGCCTGGCCACGCCTCTTCCACCTCAAATTTTCATTGTGATCGGGATCGAACCCCTGCTGTGGCGGTCGCTGTGGAAATGTGGTACGAACTCTGTGGCACGCGGCACGGCATTCACGTAAATTTGGTGAAATTGAAAAGAGTGCCGCTGAATTGATATATGTGGGGGATTGCAGATACGAATGGGGAATGTCGAATATGAAAAATCAAGGCTGTTTCATGACGTACGCTTAGGGCCGTCACTATTGAAACATGAAGTGTCTGGCAGTGTTTCATTCGTCTGTCGTTAAGGAAAAGTGTCTCATTTGCGTAAATAATTGGAAATGGACGTCTAACCTAACATTTCGAATGGAAAAAATAGTCGATGCTTAAACTTGAATGCAATATTAGAGAAAAATCAGGTATACAGGGTGTCTTATTCATAGGTTGGTGTCGTCTTCTCGGAGGAGGATTCACACATATTTGGTATATACAGGGTGTCTCATTGGTTAGAGGAAAAAAATGGCCGACATCATTCGAAAAAAACACATGGCCTCCTGTCATCGGAAAAAACATGGCCGCTTCGTGTCACTTGTCATTAGAAAAAACCATGGTCGACGTTTAAAAAAAACATGGCTGAGTGTCATTGTGAGAAAAACATGGTCGCTTGTCATTGGAGAAAAAAAAGGCTGCCTGTTGGAGGGAAAAAACATAACCACCTCTCATTGGAGAGAAAAACATTACTGACGGTCATTCGAAAGAAAAAACAAATATCAAATATTCAGAGTGTCTCAAACACCATGAAATACATGAATTCATATACATTTTGTATAAAAAAAGTCAATATCACCGATTCAGCTGATTTTCAACAAGCTAACGTAAACGTATTTGGGCCATTTTGGCACTTGAAAACGATTTAAAAAAATCGAAATTTCAGTTAGAGTCCCAGTATAGCATGTAGAAGTTTTTGAGAAGAAAAATACCAAGTGGCTGTGGACTCATTTATTTCTGGTACTTGATTGATATCATCGCAAGATTTACTGTCCATTATATCGAAGAACGAAATTAACTACAACAAGAAAGGAAAATTAGGATATTTCCCTAGCATTTCATTTCATGGTCCCACGAGCAGGATTTTCGAGTACCCCTACCTTTTGTTAGCAGCATTGTGAGAACATCAGTCCAGGTATCAATTTGAAGACAATACAAGGTGTTTTCGACAAAGAAGAATTCTGTTATAGTTGACAAATATCAAGTCACACAGATGAATGTTCATTGCTGAGGTGGTTTGTTTTCTGTTTTTGCTATTTTTTTATATGAGAAGTACTTTCTCCAGTGTTTTACCATATATTGTGAAAAAAATCATTCGATACGATTTGAGAAATAATATTTAAGTTCATAATGGATGTATTAAAAAATGCTCGCAAGCAAGCTAAGGCCTCGATTACGAGAATTTCTAATTGGTTGGAAAATAATTTAGACAATCAAATAGATAATTTCATTATAGAATCTAGGGAGAAAAGTTTACAGGAGAGTTTTACGAAATATTCAGATTCACAAGATCAAATCGAGGTTTTAGACGTGAACAACACTGATATCGAGGACCGAAGTATTGTGGAAAATCAATTTCATGAAACAATTGCGAAAATTCATTTTCTCAAAACTCCTTCAGTTTCTTTATCTTATGTTAGCGTTGTTAGTAATCAAGGTTTGAATTGTAAAACTGCCCCAAATTTTCATTTCTCCATTTACAGGAGATTATCAGAAGTGGGTTCCTTTTTATCAGTTGTTCACTTCATTGATAAAGGAAAATGTACATTTGACTGATATTCAAAAATTCATTTATTTAAAATCATACCTTCGAGGAACTTTATTAATACAGATAATTAAAGTTGCACTTGAAATACTAGAAGCAAGATATGAACAATTTAGCCATCATAAAATCTCATTTGAATGCAATAATTTATTTTCCTATCATAACAAAAGGTACAGTTCAAAATTTGGGAGATTTTACAATAAACATAAAAAAGAATTTAGAATCTTTAAATAACTTGAAATGCCCATAATGCACTGGGATTTTCTTCTTCTGAATATTTTGCGTAAATTAAATTTCAATTCTTAGAAATATTATCAATCTCAACGAAACACAAAAAATGATCCAAAACTAGATGAGTTTTTCAAACTATTAGAAGCGCAATCTGTATTTTATAGTTCATGAGTACGAGCCCTATTCAGAAAGAGAAATCATCTCCCAGACCATTTGAAAGAACAACCCTCCATATTCAAAATTCCAACGAAAGAAAGTGTTGGCATTGCAAAACTCCAAGTCATGACTTATATTCCTGCATCAACATTTTTGAGGTCTGAATCTTTATGTTTCAATTGTATGGGAGCAAAACACATGTTAACAGAATGTAAGTGAGGATGCTCTGTAAAAAACACCACACAATGCTCCACAACGACAGAAATCAGTCAAACTCCAGTCATTTCAGGACAACTGCTCAAAATGGGAGTCATTCATCAAATTGTAATTCCTCATCCTATATACCTAGTAACCGTGAATCTGGTTTTAGAAATCCTAACAGAAATCAAGGTTTTTCTCGTGTCCAGACATCCACCACAACAAACAGAGTTATACTTCCAGGTTCCCAAGGTGTGAGACCAACTTCCCAAATTCAAAATTTACAATTCCAAAGATCTACAATTAATCAATCCCCCACGTCAAAAAATTCCCAACCAATTCTTCAAACGGAAACACTCATTACTTCATCATCCCTTTCTACGAATACTAATGTTCTGCTGGCAACAGCAATAATTACAATATATTCTAAAACTGGATTTCCTGTTCAAGTTAGAGCTGTGCTTGATGGAGGTAGCCAAATTTCTTTTGTGACTGAAAAACTTATGTCCAAATTAAATTTTAATACCTATAACATGAAATTGCAAGGTTTTGGAACATAACGTTTCATTCCAATAGAATGGCAGATATAGTTATTTATTCTAATGCCAATCAGTTCAAATGCAAAATAAACTGTAGTATATTGCCATTCATAACGTCCAATCTTCCTCATGTACCAATTAACGTTGAAACGTTCAATATCTCTACAAAACTTTTTCTGGCTGATCCAGATTTTGGCACTCCATCAGATATCGATATGCTTATAGGGACAGATCAATATTATGATCTTCCCGAAAAAATAAGTGTAGGCAAAAATAATCCTAATTTGATAAAAACCCACTTGGGATGGATAGTCGGTGGAAAATATCTTCAATCACATCCAAAAAGAAGTGTAAGATATTTTCTTTCTCACTCGACTGAACTAGAAAGTGAGTTGAATATTCAACTGAATGAAACTATGTCAAAATTTTGGGAATTAGAAGAAATTCCTTCGAAAACTCCTTTAACGTCCGATGAAGAGCTCGCAGAACAAAATTTCACTAACACACATAAACGACTAGAGAATGGCAGATTCCAAGTCGACATTCCCTTCAAAAGCCCAACTGAAATTAAACAGTGAAAGATAAGTGCCATGTGAAGTGGAATGAATAGAAAAATCGAATTAAACGGTTTTCTTCACATAAAGGATTCAATATAAAATTGAACCAAGAAAATGGTAGATCTCAGGTGAAAAACAACTACTTTCCTCAAAAGAAACTTTTATCATACCACGCAGAACGTTGAATGATATTCACCTGAAAATCCATGCATACTTCCATATAATATCAATGGACGTTGAATGCAAATGTTTCTTTCTGATGAGCTCGATTATGTTTAATTTATGTCGTGTTCACCTAACAATCCGCATACCGGTTTCAGGCTTCTTGGCTGGTTGACTACTCCGTACTGATGAGGGCCAAGAAGCCTGAAACCGGTATGCGGATTGTTAGGTGAACACGACATAAATTAAACATAATCGAGCTTATCAGAAAGAAACATTTGCATTCAATGTCCATTGATATTATATGGAAGTATGCATGGATTTTCAGGTGAATATCATTCAACGTTCTGCGTGATATTTGCCAGGAAAGTAGTTGTTTTTCACCTGAGATCTACCATTTTCTTGGTTCAATTTTATATTGAATCCTTTATGTGAAGAAAACCGTTTAATTCGATTTTTCTATGAAATTAAACAATTAGGAGAATCTTTATTTGTCGCAAAAAGGCGATTTCAAGCATTAGAAAAAAAGCTACATGCAAATCCTAAAGTATTCCAAGAGTATAAACAATTTATTGATGAATATATTTCTCTGAATCACGCTAGATATATTTTGTTTCCAAATGATGAGCACCATTCCAAATTGAAACATTTTTTTCCACATCATTGTGTTATTAGAGAAGACCATGAGACAACTAAACTCCGTGTAGTGTTTGATGCTTCAAGCAAAACTTCCACAGGTCTGTCTTTAAACGATATTACTCTGAAAGGCTATCAGTATCCATATGTTTTAACAGCAGACATTGAGAAAATGTGTCGGCAAATCAGAACAAATCCAACTCAAAATTTTCTCCAAAATATTCTTTGGCGACAATCACAATCAGATCCATTACAATGCATAGAACTCCAAACTGTTACATATGGCACAAAATGTGCACCATTTCTTGCTACTCGTTCGCTAACTCAATTAGCAAAAACTTCATAAAATTAATTTTCTCTTGCTGCTGATGCACTTCTTCAGCAAACCTATGTCGATGATGTATTGTACTGTTGCCAATCGGAAGATGAATTAGAGAAATCGTATCATCAGCTAAACGCCCTCCTGAATTCTGCTGGATTCCATTTACATAAATGGAACTCAATTCCTATCAGTTCCGCAATAAATATTGTGAAAATAAAAATTCCATCAATTATGATATAAATATGGATAATGTTTCTAATAAAATTTTGGGATTGTCATATATTACTGACATGTTCTCAATTTCAGTTCCCAAAATTTCAATTCAAAATGTTGTTTCCAAACGAATAGCGCTTTCTACTATTGCCCAAATGTTCGATCCATTAGGACTCATTGGTCCAGTCATAGTAACTGGTAAAATGTTCATGCAGAAGTTGTGGATGGCCAAACTTACATGGGATGAAAATCTCAAAGGATCATTTTTTTCCGAATGGTTAGAATTCATGAACTCCTTGAGTTCCCTAAAGTTTTTGAAAATTCTTCGTTTTTTGTTTTCAAACACAAAAATTGTTCATGGTTTCGCAGATAGAAGCATGAAAGCTTATGCTGCTTGTGTTTACATTCGAACTGTATGCTCGGACAATTCCATTTCCTGTAATTTGGTGACTTCAAAATCTCGTGTGGCTCCCATCAAAACAGTCACCTTACCGCGCCTAGAACTATGTGCCACGGTTCTCCTGACAAACTTGACTCAGAAGATAATAGAAATTTTCCAAAATTCCTCGTTTATTGTTTTCAAACAAGAAAATTGTCCACACACAACTTCATGGTTTCGCAGATAGCAGCATGAAAGCTTATGCTGCTTGTGTTTACATTCGAACTGTATGCTCGGACAATTCCATTTCCTGTAATTTGGTGACTTCAAAATCTCGTGTGGCTCCCATCAAAACAGTCATCTTGCCGCGCCTAGAATTATGTGCCACGGTCCTCCTGACAAACTTGACTCAGAAGATGATAGAAATTTTTCAAAATTCCCAAATTGCCTTATGTTGGATACAAGCACATCCTTCACGTTGGTCTACTTTTGTGTCAAATAGAATATCACAAACACTGTCATCTAATTGGCAATGGAATCATGTGAAATCCAAAGAAAACCCTGCAGATCTCCTATCACGTGGAGTGTTAGCACAAGAACTAATTATATCTGATATTTGGTGGCATGGACCACCATTCTTGTCCAGTCCAGATGTAAATATATGTAATGAATTTTTCCTTGCTGAAATTCCTGAACAAAGGAAGACAATTTTACATATAATTTTCCCTGAATCATTATTCAAAAATGATTTTTGGGATAATTACTTTATAATATTTTCCCAGTTTAATAGATTATTCCATTCAGTGGCATATATGTTCCGATTTATTCCAAATAGTAGGGATCCTCCCAATAAAATTACTGGCCCTTTAACTGTTGCAGAAAATGATGCTGCATTATATGTGATTTTGAAACAGATCCAACGACTACACTTTTCGAAAGAAATTTCTGAATTAAAATCAAATAAACAGATTTCTAACAAAACCCAACTTCACTTAAATCCATTTTTAGATAATTCAGGATTTCTATGCGTAGGTGGACGCCTACGAAATGCTGATGTTCCTGAGAGTCAAAAACACCCAATTCTGCTCCCACCCAATTATCATGTAGAGTTTTTGATGCTCACACATGAACATAAACGTCTGGGACACACAGGAGCCCAAACTGTACTTTCCAATTTCCGTTTGGAATATTGGCCGCTGAATGGTCTCAGACAAGTGAAAACGATCATTCACGACTGCACAGCCTGTTTTAGATTTAATGCTCAACCTTCCCATCAGCTCATGGCAGATTTGCCTGAAGATAGAGTATCTATTTGTAGACCGTTTGAGAAAGTAGGTGTGGATTATGGTGGACCCTTTTTCATAAAATCCTCCAGATTGCGTAAAGCCCCTGTAACTAAATGTTATATAGCAGTTTTTGTATGTATGGCCACTGAAGCTGTTCATATAGAACTTGTTTCATCCTTATCAACAGAAGCGTTTTTACTCACACTTAAACGTTTTATTGCCAGAAGAGGTAATCCAACATGTATTCACAGCGCTAACGCTACGAATTTTCTTGGGGCTCATAACCAACTGAAAAAATTACATGATTTTTTCCAAAATCATGACAATAGGAAAAGTATAGTTTCATTCACTGCTGAAATTCATATTCAGTGGATATTTATTCCACCTCACAGTCCTCATTGGGGAGGACTATGGGAAGCTGCAATAAAAAGTACTAAATACCATCTACGTCGCATACTAGGAGATGCAAAATTGACTTTTGAAGAATTGAGTATGTCAAATTGAGGCTATTTTGAATTCTCGCCCGATGTGTCCACTGTCTAATGACCCATCTGATCTACAATGTTTGACTCCTGGCCATTTCCTGATTGGCACTAGTTTGACTTCCTATCCAGAAAAAGATATTTCCAAAATTCCAGAAAATAAACTATCATTCTGGCAGCAATGTGTTCAATTTCAACAACATTTTTGGAAAAGATGGTCAGTAGAATATTTAAGTAGACTTCAAAATAGACCAAAATGGATGACTTCTTCTGAAAATCTCAAAGTTAACGATCTCGTCCTTTTGAAAGAAGATGACACTCCTCCTATGAAATGGCCTCGTGCCAGGATCCTTGAAATTATTCCAGGCCATGACAATAAGGTCCGAGTTATAAAATTGAAGACATCACGTTCATTAGACCGGTGACCAAGGTTTGTCCTCTGCCTCAATCATTATAAATTGTTGTAGTTCATTGAAGTCAGTGACTTCAAAGGGGGAAATATGTTTAAACATGGCTAAAAATTTCGAAAATTAGCTTGCCAAAATGTCTGAGGCCAGCCCTGTTCAATTTCTCCAGTTGTGTGTCTCATTGGAAATAAAATCAAGTAGTCATGCAACAATGATAGAAATGTCATGTTAGAAAGTTTGTCACGAATTAATATTGTTTTCATAACATATTCATCGTATATTCCGAAAAAGAGTGCAAGTACGCTAATGAGAGGAAATAAAGTTATTTCCGCAATCCACGACTTAATTTAGTAAGTAAACTTTCCAATTTCCATAATGAAAATACTTGTGAGAAGCTGACTTTCAAAAGAGAATACGACCATTGTCACGTTGACAGTTCAAAATGTACATATTCCTTCAACGAGCTGATTATGATAAGTTCCATGTAAGGTATTGACAATACCTTAGCTTTCAACAGACCTGCTTAACATTTCTGTCCTGTTTGATAGACAGGTGGTCCTTCATTATTGTTACCCAAAGTTCATTAAAGTTTTCAAGAAGAAAAATACCAAGTGGCTGTGGACTCATTTATTTCTGGTACTTGATTGATATCATCGCAAGATTTACTATCCATTATATCGAAGAACAAAATTAACTACAACAAGAAAGGAAAATTAGGATATCCCCCTAGCATTTCATTTCAGCATGTGAGGTGTCAAATGGAAGGAGAACACCCATAGATTGTGAATTCATCAAGCTCCGTTCTCCAACTTTATCGTAGAACAATAAATCGCGATTTGAATGTTTTAAATTACATAAAATAACAAAACCCTATATTAATTCGTAATCACGGCATGGAACTATACCCAAATCCACCAAAATCTCATAAATCGGAAGTGACCACTGATTTCGATGTGATAAGGCAAATTTCGGTGTCAATGGATTCGTCTCGATGCCAAGAAACATAATCACTTATTTTCTAGTGAGCTAACTTCGTTATGGAGTGAGATACAGAAGGGTGCGAGTACTCTTACAAGACAACTCCCACTGGAGAACGTGAATATGAAAAAAATGCATGTATATCTGCGAGGTTCAACAAAAAATACCAAATACCTTCAAATTATGAGTATAACGCTCTTTCAACTGAGCTATTTCGATCGACTAATGGAACAATCTCTTGAAAATATCAATGAGTACCCGAAAGGGATGTTGAAAAGTTACAGGGTCGAGAAAACAAGCATCCAGAGTGTCTCATAGGCTAATGTCGTCATCTTGAGGAAGAAACATGAATATATATGTTGCATACAGGATGTATAAAAAAAGTCGATGCCACCGATTCAGCTAATTTCCGAAAAGCTAACGTGAATCGATTTGTATCATTAAGGCACTTGAAATTCGATTCTAAAAATAGAAATTTCGATTCGACTATCAGTGAGTGAGGGGCCAAATTGAAGGAGGACTGTAAATTGATCAATCTTTGCCCTACAACTTTATCATAGAACGATAAATCGTGAAATACTTCAAATTACATAACGAAACCATTCATTCATAAACAAGTCACGGAATTATACCCAAATCCATCAAAAACTGAACCGGAAGTGACCACTAATTTTGATCCGATAGGGGAAAGGTGTCAATGGATTCTTCTCGATGTCAAGAATCCCAATTAAGCATTTTCCGAAGCCAAAAGGGCTCAGGAAGCTAACTTCGTTATGTGAGTCAGAGGGGTGCGAGTCCTAACAAGACAATTTTTACTGGAGAACGTGAATATGAAAAGTCTGAGCGTTCATTTTGAAATTTCTTCCATCTTTTTCGTAGCATATTTTAGTAATTTAGGGAATTCTGGCAAATCCTCTAGGTGTACCGTGAACACCAATTCCTTTCAAAATTTGGATTTGTAACTTGTTTCACTCCGTCTCTCTATGTCAAGAAATTAAGTGTTTCCACAGGGCAAAAAAGGCACCAAAGATCGAACCCCTGGGTTCTATGGCGAAAATGTCGACATCTGTGGACATTTTGTGGTACGGACTCTGTGGTTGCATTTACGTGGCAAGTGGCGCAGCATTTACATGGATTCACGTGGATTCACATGGATTCATGTGGATATACACTGGATTTAGGTGGATTAAAAACATGAATGCCGAATCAAGCAAGGTTCAACAAAAAATGGGAATGTCGAATCCTGAGTTCGAACCAGGGGCCGCCAGATCTTCAGCTTATCACTCCTCCCCCCCCCTATTCGAAATAATGAACTTCTGTTGTGGAGAACGTCATTTTCGAAATATCTGCCGAAGAGTAGAGTGGAAGCATTTGATAGACGTGTTCGAGAATTATCCAAAGATATCCAATTTTATGAGGAAATGTAGTGAACCAGTTCGACTCGTTGAGTGTGGGGAGCTTGTAAAAACGTAATATACCTCCCATAACATATCCATTGCGACGTATTCACCGATCAACACTCTACAACGGTCCTTCCGAAGTGTCTGCTACTGCTTTCAGCAATCCACAATAATATGTTGTGTATATCAATGTGCCTAATAGTCAACACATTGCAGTTTGTTTCGACAGTGTCAAAGGAGTCAAACACGAATGCAATAGATCAGATTGGAGAATGATGAATTTGACAAAGTAAACAAGTTCGCTACCAGAAGCAGCACGCAACTATAAACTCAAGATCATTTTTCAACATTTTGGGTTTGCCCAGCAAGATGCAGATGAATGGAAGTCTGTCAATCGTCAGAATCATCTCAAGTCCGCAAGCAGACTAGTGAAGAAGATACCTCACAAAATATTGATCCTCTCTTTTATTATAATTATATTGAATATGTTTGTGAAGTTTGTAGAAAGCCATTTTTTCCGAGTTTAATAAAATTCTAATATATATTCAGACTTTCACTTGATTAGTTTTCTCATAATCACCCTGAACACCCGAAATAACACGCCTCATCAGAAACTGCAGAAACCCAATTACTCATAACGGCTTCCATTATCGGCGAGAAGAGGAAATAGCCTGATTTGTTGAAAATATAAACAGGATAATGAGGTACTTATCAGACACAGCAAAAGGTCAATTGTTTATATACAGGAAATAGAAATAAACCTCTGTACAAAGGTATGGCTATTTTGGATTAATCAAAAATTGTTTGTATAATTTTAACCACAATTTTATGCTACCAAAGATTGAAGTGGAAAATTGTTAGTTGATGTATACAGATACAAATTCACTTATCTACGAAATTTTCTGTGACGATGTATATACGGAAGTAATTGGCGCGAGTATTGAAAAATTCGACACCAGACTATAGTTCAGATTATATATGCCATACCTACCAAGTTAATGAAAAATAATAGGTCTGATGAAGGATGAAGCTAATGGCAGAATTATAACTCATTTTGCTGGGTTTACAAGCTAGATATAACTAATGACGATATTGAAAAGGAGAGGAAACGTTTAGAGATGAAGGGCTTCAGTTAAGAACGGTTAGATAAGGAACTGGAAAATTTTGGGATATAAAAAAAAGTCAAAAAGAGTCAAAAACTATGTGGTGGGGAATAAAATCACTTGCGATGATCATGTTGATAGTTTGGAGCAGGTTACAAGCAAGACCGCACGCCAGCAGAATATACTTGTCAACGCTCACGGTGTGTTTAGCATCGACCAAAGTAAAATCAAGCCGAGTCCACACGATAATAAGCGGAAACTATTCTCTGATTCGTTTGATATTCGACCGATTGCTGTACCATGTTTAGTTTTCATGTTATTCATCATTTTTCCATTATTCTTATGTTCAAACATGTGTGTTTTCAAGTACTCTGTATGTACTATGATTTTTTCAATGTTAATGAACTATGTTCTTATATTTACTGCTTTCATTTCAAAAGATAAAAACAACATGGTTTTTACATAATTTATTACATAAATCATTGATGAGTTGCGATACATGATAGAATATATGTTCTCTGCATACATACTATCTATGGATAATACTTGGCAAAATCCATTTGAAATTTCATCCACAGTCCATCACTTAGCCATGATTTCATCATGAGAAATACATTTTTTTAATGAGCACAAAAGTTTAACAGAACCCAATATTGCCATGCGATCAGACACAACTTCCCTTCGGGTGTGAAAAATGCTTGCGATGCTTTTGCTCAGTCAGGTCCAATTTAGTGTCGCCCTTCATGATGGTGAGCTGCTTCGTATCTCTCTCAATGAACTGAGTGGAAATCACCACAACAAGTCGTAACAGGTTCATACTCGTCTGGATGACCGGTGATAACGTCACGGAAAACATTGTCCAATATGTTGTCGAGTATGTGTATGAGGGTGGCCCAGTCGTCAGATGAAAAAGAGATATGTCGAAATCTCTAGCAGGGCTTAGGCCGCAACGAATTCATAGTTCTCCATTGAAAACACCATTAGTGTTTTTTTTTTTATGTTCTGGTTCCCACGAAATGGGATATCCTGTAATAGTCAGAGAACATCGTGGGAACCAAGGGAAAGAAGGTAGGAGTTGGTGTTCTTCTTGAATTTCTGGAGGTTGTATGCCTCGGGGAACACCTCCCTAGGCAATGAGTTCCAAAGCCTCGCTGTTCGTTGGATGAACGAGTATTTGGGAAAGTGATGTTCCGCAGGTCTCCAAAGTGACCACGAAGGGGTGTGATGACTGAACTTGACGGGTTAGTCTCGAAGAGACTGCCAAAGCAGGAACGATTGTTGATATTTCAGAAGAGCATCGCCCATGAAAATATCTATAAAATAGAGACAAATCGCTATTTTTTCTACGGTGTTCCAGACAAGTGAGCGAGTTTGTAAGCGAGGCATCACCGACGAGACGAATTGCCCTTTTTTGGACAGAATCCAATAGCCTCAGGATATGTTTAGGTGCCGCGCTCCAAATATGGGAACAGTATTCCAGGACAGGTCGGATCTGTGCCTTATAGATCATAAGCAGCTGAGTGTGGGTGGAATAGCTCTTGGCACGAAACAAAAAACCAAGTTTTTGGGATGCACTTTTGGCAATGGACCTCACGTGATTTTCCCAGGAAAGGTTATTGCTGATACCAAGCATCGATATGGATGACTTCAGTGGTATGGTTACTCCTGACAAAGTTATGTTAGGCACAGTGAGATCGGCTTTTCTAGAGAAAAGACATGCTTGTGTTCTGTTTGCATTGAATTCTACCAAATTATTAGATCCCCACTCGAGAATTGTTGCTAAGTCCATATTTATATTATTAACATTTCTTCCTCGTTCATTTCTGGTTTCACGGGCTGATATAGGGGCCCTGGAAGAGAAAGCGGTATGGAGGGTACCATCATCGGCAAAGCTGTGTACTGGACATGAAGTTGCTTTCAACAGGTCGTTGATGTGAAGTAGAAATAGTGTTGGTGCGAGAATAGATCCTTGCGGAACACCAGCATTTATGAGTAGAGTGTCAGATGAAACTCCATCGACCACTACATGGAGAGACCTGTTTGAGAGAAAACTAGCAAGCAGAGAACACAGCTGAGGGGGCAAGCCATAAGACGGAAGCTTGGCGAGGAGTCCCTGGTGCCAAACTCGATCGAACGCCTTGGAGATATCTAATGCCACAGTTAAAGTTTCTCCATACTTTTCAATAGATAGCTGCCATATATGTGAGACGTTAGCGAGCAGGTCACCAGTTGATCTCTGATGGCGGAAGCCATATTGCCTATCGTTGACAATTCCTGAGTCTTCCAGATATTTCATGAGCTCGATGTTGATGGCTTTTTCCATGACCTTTGAAATAATAGATAGCAGTGCGATAGGTCTGTAGTTGCTAGGTAGGGCCTTTTTGCCTTTTTTAGGGACTGGCTGTACTCTTGCGATTTTCCAATTGGACGGAAATACCCCCAAATTGTAAGAGTGGTTGAACAACTTGCAAAGAACAGGTGTTAGATCGGGGGGTGTGATGATTTTCGTTATCAGCTCTGGCCTAGCATCGTGTTAATGATACATTAATGTCACCATAGTTATACGCTGAGCTTGATCGATTTCATCGGAATCATTATCACTTCCAAACATACTACCGACGGTGACATAACCACTATCGTAAGATATTTTACTGTTGCTGCTACTGGAACTCAACTGCCGAATAGCTTGTCGAATCCGCTTTTATAGCTTCCATCAACCCCCACCACCGATGATAATGAAAGTCTCTTCCACGAATTTGTTCCAGAATATTCTAGACAAGATCAATATTTTCAATCCAAGAGTCATGAGTCTTATCCAGTTCGAGCCATTTAACCAGCGTTTTCATTCCTTTTCTCTTGATTACCTTCTCTACGAGATAGGTGTCGGGATTTGCAGTTTTCTGTAACTTCTCTTCGTAGAATGCTCCTTGAATTGGATTACCTAGTATATCTTCCAGCAGATAGGTGGCAAGATTGGTAATTTTGACTTTGACGATTTTGAATAATTCCGTTGTTTAATTGGGGGTGTAGCCTTTTTCGAAGAGTTATTTTGATTTTGAGATGCGTACCATGTCACTCAATTTGAACTTTCTTGGTCCGGCATCTTCAGATTTATTGAAACAATCAGCGTGATTTTCAAGTGGGTCACAATGTTGTTATTCTGCAAAATACGAATTAGTGCCAAAGATAAACAAAAGGTTTTAAAAGTGACGACTGATGGTTTGATCAGAGAGCCGACGTTGGGTTTTTGCCGTGCCCAAAGAGATTGGGAAATGGGGGCATTCAGAGACTGGAAAGGTTAAGAAGCCCGATTATCAATTTGGAGAGTATGATTTTTGGAATTAGTCTACAGTTATTTGTGTAAGTAAAAAATATCTTCTATAGATTTGAAATTCATAACTAGGTACTAGAAGGGATTCATTGTTTCATTTTAATAAATATTTTCTATATTTTTTTACAAAGTGTTTTCAATCATTAAAGGGTCAGAATCTACCTAGTTAGTCGTGAACTAACCCCAATTGACGACAAGTGGTGGAGGTGCCGTGTTTTTTTCGTGTGGATCCATTCTTCATAATGGATCAATTTCAATTTTGAAGTCCATTCGAAAGTATATTGAGAAAATATATATATATATTCAGTAATCATCAATTTCACAGTAGGAACTTGACCTAGATTCCGGTACAGCTAGGTAGAATTTGCTGACTCATTTGTTTTATTGTAAATGAATCGCTTCTACGTATGTGCAATAATAGCGTTTTGAATAATAACTTGGACAAAGGCATGATACATGATTTAATGAACTCGATGTTTTTTTGGGAATTGAGTAAACGATATTGATGCAAATGTTACTCTAACAATTTAATATCAGGAAAATGATATTTTTTGTTGGTGTTTTTCGTATTGATTTTCTATAAATTTGGTTAAGTTGTGTTTCGATTTTATTGGTTGGGATACGGTTTTTGGGAGCAATGGTGTATACTAATTTCATTTTTGAAACTTAAATTTCTTCCCCAAACCCATTGAAATGAGTATTACGTTGGCAGAAGCACTGGAGCAAGGGAGCTCCCCTGCCCTACCAAAGTTCGTAGCGCTACAGGGTTTTGATTCTAGGAGAGATTGTGCTAATGAATTTTTGAAAGTGTTCGAGAAATGTGCTGCAGCGAATTTATGGACATCTGTCTTCTATCTAGTTAGAAGATGTATTATTTTGGAGTTTACCTCTTAGGTGCGGCTCACTATTGGTTAGAATTATACAAAAGGAATTCAGGGAATTTCTTTAAAACATGGAACAATCTGAAAAACAGTTTTTGTCAGGGAATTTGGCGGTGAAGATTATTTGAGAAAACAAGAATGGAAGTTATATACTAGAAAACGAAAAGAAGATACGGTCATACTACATTTCGAACGAGGACTTCTAGGCAGATTTTACCCTCCCTACCGATTTTTGAAAAATAAAAATGCAAATATGTCTGATTCAAAGGTTTTCAAAATTGAGGACATAAATAATTACGAGAAACACGATGGTGTATGGAATTTCAATTATAATTTAAATCGGGAGAATTCATTCATAAATGGGAAAAAACTATTTTCTGTGAATTTTGTGACATAGAGGGGCATTTCACTTCCAATTGTCAGTATAAACGAGATTATCAAGGAAAAATTCATTGGGATTAAATGTGCAGTCAAATGCTCTCAGAAACAAAGAAACGGGCGTTCTTAAAATAAATGGCCATAAAGAAGGCAACCATAATTTGTGATAGGGTCAGAACAGAATATAGTGTCACGTTATTTCGTTGAAAATATTCAGAAATTATGGTATTCACAAACTGTACAGATGTACAGGGTGGTTTCAGAGTACCAGTTTTGGGAACTACAAATATCAGTTTGGAACTGGGTAAAATGTCAACGTATTGTGAAGCTTCAGTTATCGAACACCTTGTGACCTAATTCTGGGAATGGAATTT
The DNA here is from genome assembly GCA_018342105.1 of Gonioctena quinquepunctata. NCBI lineage: Eukaryota > Metazoa > Arthropoda > Insecta > Coleoptera > Chrysomelidae > Gonioctena > Gonioctena quinquepunctata. Next base: position 15,054 of record JAFIRS010003895.1, on the reverse strand, counting down.
TCGGGAAGGCATAAATCGGTTATAAATTCAGAGACAGAAATAGCCAATTTAAGTCAGGAGTCTTTTGAAATTACAATTCCTTGTCAAGTAGGATATGAAAAGGACAGTTCGAATTTGTTTCAAAAGGGTATGGAAATGCGCGGCAAAATCATACGAATCAAATTAAAAACATAGGGAGGCATGAATGCACCATTCAGAGGAAATGAATCACGGATAAATTGTTTTGGAAATAGGCACGCCAGAAGAAATTTCAATTGGGGACAAGCAACTGGCAGAACGCAAAATCAAACAAAAAGGACATCCCCTGCAAACGAAGATTAAGCCTTGAAAATGAAATCCGAAAAAAAAAATCGGAAGTTGAATGAAGATATGAGCCGCCTAGTTGATATTAAAAATAAGGAGTATGAGGATATGAATACTGATGATAGTTCTATGGAAGAGAAGGAATCAAGTTTTCCACAAAATTGGGACCCTCATCTAAGAAACGTAGAAAAAAAAAACCAAAGTGAAGTCGAAGGATTATTGTCGATTGGAACCCCAAAAAGAAATAATTGTCGATGTTGACATCCAGAAACTACCCGGAAATGAACAGAATACTTCTTTTTTCAAATCCAAAGGAGAGTATCTGACTAAAAGAGGGTGTTGGAGCTACCGAGAGTATTGGAAAATTCGACTATAAAACTCAAGAATATTTCAAGTGTTGGACAGGTTATCTTTGAAGGTACAACGTTAGGTTTTTTGGAAGAAGATAATCATATGAATTCAGTACTCTACACAACGAAAGAGAAAATGAAACCATTTGAAAAATGTTATGAATTGGGAATAGACCTTACAGTACACAGAAAAATAAAATTTGAGAACCTCGTTGATAATTTCAAGGATATTTTTGCAATGGACGTCAAGGATATGGAATTTACAGATATTGTTCAACATAAAATCGAGTTACTAGAACATACACCCTCCAAGAGTTAACCCTACGAAGTTTTTCCCAAAGAAAGTAAAATAATCGAAGATCAAGTAGAAAAAATGTTGGATGCGGGTGTCATGAGACCATCACAGTCACCTTTCTCGAGCCCTACTGTTTTGGTGAAGAAAAAAGGCGGAGAAGAAAACACCCGATTTTGTGTGGACTACAGGAAATCGAACAACATCACCACGAAGTCAAACTACTTTCCAAGTTCTTCTCTACTCTCGACTTATTCAGTGGATATTGGCAAGTAGGGATCGATGAAAACTCGAAAGAATATACAGCATTCGTCATACCAGGTTTTGGACCGTATGAATTCAATAAATTACCCTTTTTTATCTCTGTGATGCCCCATCAACATTTTCGGACTTAGCCGATAGAGTATTTCAGGGATTGAAGTGGTCAAACGTACTAGTTTACCTGGACGATGTGATAGTATGTTCAGATACATTTTCCGAACATCTTTCAAGATTAGGAAGAGTTTTCGAAAGAGTCCGAATGGCAGGAATGACATTAAAGAGTAAATGCACCCCCGCATCACCGGAAGTCAAGGTATTGGGGCATTCCATCAACGAGAAAGGTATATCTCCAGACCCAGAAAAACTATTGGTGATTTCCGAATTTCCCAGACCGAAAACCAAAAGACATACCCAAAGTTTCCTAGGACTTGCAAATTACTACAGGAAATTCATCAAAACTTTTTCAATTATTGCCGCTCTATGGAATAACGAAAAATAAGCCGGAGTATTATTGGCATGAACAGGAGGAAGCATTCTCGATTCTTAAGGAAAAACTCACAGCGGCCCCCGAACTGACTCACTTCAACCCAGACATTGGATATGAGTTTGGGTCAGAGCATGCAAGGAAGGTTTAGGTATTATTGCAAGAATACCAGGGAGATATGCACCCTATTGCATATGGAAGCCGTACACTAACCAAAACTGAAAAGAACTACACAATTTCAGAGTTCGAAGCTTTAGCCGTAATTTGGCGGCTTGACCTATTTTCGGCATTTCGTATACGGGAAACCTGTGAAGATTACAACCGACCACAACGCTTTGTGTTTTTTGAAGAATTCAGAACATGTTACAGGAAGGTTAGCCAGATGGGCCATCAAGCAACAAGTTTGAGCACGAGCTGATTCACAAAAGTGGGTCGGCTCATAAAGATGCTGACTGTTTGTCCAGAGATGCAGTGTTAGCACCAAAAGTTGGAGAAAAAAATTTATTTTTTGATATACCTACCTTTCTCACGACAAATGAAGATATGGCTCGAAAACAGAGGAAAAATGAAAATATCGGAAAATTGATAGGAGCCCTGGAGAATCCGGATGGTGAAAACGTCAATATTAGCTTAGGATGTTTCGCTGGAAGGTCTAGAAAACCTGTTCAATTGGCGAAATTTTATTTTCCAATCCCAGCGAACCATTGGCAGGACATTTGGGAATTTCACGGACATATCAAAAAATGAAAAATCGCAATTTGCGGGACGGACAACAGAAAGACGTGGAAAAATATATCAAGGGCTGTCGAGATTGTCAGGCAAGGAAAAGTGATCTTTTGGGACCATTTAAGCGTTCCAGTAATGGAAACAATACAATAATTGTAGCGGCAGATTATGTAACAAGATATGTCGAAATTGCAGCAGTTCCAGATGGAAGGCCAGACACCGCGCAAAGTTCATTTTGAGTAATATCATAGCCCCCCAGGGAATTTTTTTCAGATAGAGGTCAGGTTTTCAGATCAGATATGATAAAATAATTTTTACTAATCATGGGAATACATAAGCAGCAGACAATTGGGTATCATCCACAATGCAATGGAAATTGTGAATGGATGAAATCAACAATAACAGCCATGTTGAGCATATTTACAGCCACTAACCAAGAGGACGAAAAACCCACTTGTTCTAAATGCAAGGAAAGGAGAAAATGCACGAAGTTATTATCTATACTTAAATTCCCCAAAATTTTAGTAATTCACTTGAAAAGATTTTCGCAGATGGAGAGATTCAGAGAAAAACTAAATGTTTTCAGTGACTTTCCTCTCGATGGATTAGATATGAATATTTATGCAGTAGATAACGCAGCTCCGTGTCGCTACAACTTGTATGCTGTATCCAACCATATTGGAACGACTTTTAACGGACACTACACGGCTTACTGTAGGCACTTGGCACGAGTACAATGACTCGAGAGTATCACCGCTTCTATGATCAAGAGGACACCAAATCACAGTTTTAAATAGAACATTTTACTCATTTACATTATTTATTTTATATTCATCTTTACCTCAATAGATAACAGAATTAATTATATTGTAGATAAAAACGGAAATATTCATGGTCCGAAAATTAGCTCTGAAGGATTGCCTCAGGGATCTCCATTGAATCCCGTTCCATTTAACATATATCTGAGTTCTCTATTCAGAGTATTTCCGAACCATTCCAAATTATTAGCATATGCAGATGATTTAGTGGTTATCTCGAAAGGAGAATCTATAAAGGAAATAAGAAACAATACAAATGAAACGCTAAAAAACATATCAAAATGGATGATTGAACAGGAACTGGAATTATCTAAACATAAAACAGAAGCCATATGGTTTCGCACTAATGTGAATCAAGGTACTTACCAGAAATAAAAATTGAATACTCCCTCATTAAAATAAAAAATGAAGTCGAAAATTTGGGAGTGAACATCACTCATAACTTAAAGTGGGATAAACACATAGACAATTGCATTAGTAAAGCTAACAAAGGAATAAATATCATCAAAAGTTTCTGTAGAGTGTATTGGGGTGCAGACTCAAAAACAATGTTGATGGCATACAACGGGTTAGTCAAATCACATCTAGAATATGGGTCAATATTAATAAAACCAACGTCAAAGAAAAACCTAGAAAAATTAGAGAAGGTGCACAACCAGGCATTAAGAATAATTACAGGGACCATGAAATCTACACCTATTAACTCAATTTTAGCTGAAACAGGGGAAACAACACTTGAAGTTAGAAGACAAATTTTAGCAGGAAATTTCATAATAAAAAAATTGGACTTTGAACAACCGATTATGTACATAATAAAAACCTTGAAAATAATATATGATAATAAATTAGAATATTGGAAAAATAGAAGTAAACCGTATTTATTACGGTTTGGAAAATACCAAATATATGAAAAATGTATATATAAGAATGAATAGTTTTGATTATGAAATAAATTATAAATAATTAAATTATGAAATAAATAATAGTTTTGATTATGAAATTCATACTCACCAAGTAAAAATACTAGATACAAAACTAAAAAAAAAATAACAAATAATAGAGCAAGTTTTCTTGAATTCATAAAACCTTTAGAAAATACTTACAACTCAATATATACGGATGCGTCCATAAGAAATAACAAAGTAGGGATTGGAGTAGCAATTCCCCAATTAAATTATGAATTTTCTGCAAGGCTAAATGATTTCACTAACATATGTGACGCAGAAATGATTGCCATTCACAAAGAAATGACGATAGCACTGGAAATAAATAAAAAAAAATATCATAATAACTGATTCCAAAAGTGCCATAGAAAAAATAAATAAAAATACGATTACAGCAAAATGTGATTACATTGCATTAACGATTGAACAAATATCATATTATGCAGAAGGTAATGAAACAGAGTTTAAAGTAGCCTGGATACCAGGACATGATAATATTGATGGCAATGAATTGGCAGACACGCTAGCTAAAACAGAGACGAATCTTAATGTTCCACTGAATATTAAATTAGATAAGCATAACTTTATTCCTCATTTGAAAAACAAATTAAGAGAAGAATATTATAAGCTATGGGAAAACCAAATAAAAATTAAGGGAAAATCATATTCCCAAATACATAATACATATCCAAAAGAAGTGTGGTATTCTAAATACCCATATATGAGTAGGAGACATATTACAACAATAATTAGGATGAAAACGGGACATTGCAGAACTGGGGAACATTTACATAAAATAGGGATAAAAGATAATCCGAATTGTGAATGCGGAAGAAAAGAAACTTCAAATCACATTTTCTTTGAATGTCCAATCAACTCATCCCCTAATAAAGACATATATCAAGAATTAATAAATAAAGGCATACCTACTCCCCTACAGATAACTACAGTCTCAAGAAATATAAAACCAGAAATAATTAACATCATTCTAAAATTTATCACATACAATGACATAACAATTTAAGTTTGGCATTGTATATGAAGTGACAAACTGTCCCTTTTTTAACCAACTGATGGTGATAATAAAATTAAGGAAACAAAATTAAACACAAAAGTAGATACTCAGTCCAAAAAGTCCAAAAATATTTTAAGAAACATATCCTAAAATGAAAATCCTGCATATAAACATAAAAACCCATAATACCTTTGTATGTGTTGTTTAAGACCTAACTAACAAATTCAAACGCCGAGAAGAATCTTCAATACATATTTAAAAAAAGAATAGAGGACAGCACGTCAAGAAGTAAATTGAATATAATCCACAAGGAGGACAACATGGACACTAGAGCCAGACAAGGTTGGACCTCCAAAAGAATCGAGCTGGTCAAATGCGCCAATAGGAAGCAATGACCACAAACATAGAGAGAGAGAGAGAGAGAGACTCAGCCCATCTTTTATTGTGTATGCAAGACAGCCCGTTCTATCTACAGAAGCAAATCTGAGGGCTCACGTGCAAAATAACACTGTTATTCAAATGAGGGAAAGGCACTGGCAGCAAGAAGCATAGTGGTTCAAAAAATATAGAGAAAAGACGAGCAGTAGATAAAAAAAGATATGACGAATGCCATCGACATATTGAGTACAGCGTGGGGGAAAAAGTTCAAGTTTTCACACCAATGAGAAAGGTGGGTAAAAGTACAAAGCTGCTTAAATACCACGAATCATATACAATATTAGAGAAGCTGAGTCCCGTAACATATAGAGTAAAGCTGGGACCGACAAAGATTGCGAAAACTGACGTGATTCACGTGAGGCGCATTTTGAAATATAATGACCCATGGAGTCCAGTTGTTGATAAAGCTTAATTAATAAATTTCCATTTTATGTTTTAGGTAGATGTTAAGAAATGTTCACGAACAATATTTCGGTCATGAGATTTTGATCTTAAAAAGGAAATGATTTATGGAAAAAGGAAAGAAGGAAATAAGGCCATGGCCGACATGTCGATTCAATTTGAAGGGTGAAGTAGAAAACTGGTTTAGAAACTGTGCACAGTGTTTGTAGTGGATATATATTTGAATGAGGTCGAATATAAATGAATGTAATCAAATGTGAAATGCGATTGTGAAATTGTTTTGTTGTATCCTGTTTTTAACCCTGGGCAATCGCAATATAAAATTGGATGGTTTTTCAGAGTGAGAAAGTAAATAAGATAATTTTTTTTTAGTAATAGTAATGGATTTATTATGGAAACAAAAGAATACTTCAATAGTATTTCAATTTGTTTTTTTTAAGATATAAAGCGATTTATGGTAAAAACATGGTTATAACGATTATATGTAGAATTTTGGAAGCACGCTATAGAAATTTGTTTGTAGGATTTGTTAGTAATGAGGTTTATTATTTTTCGTAAATCTTGGGGCACGGTTTTTGTCATATATTTCCATAATAGTATTATATTCACAATTCGAAATTTTGTTACTGTTATAGATAATAACCCCTGTAAGAAATACTGAAGTGTCGTAAGCCTTGTACCACTCCAAGAGAAGTACAGAGCAGATGAAACGAAAACATGGTAACCAAGCCAGTGAAGCCAGGTCTTGGAGAGCCCAGTTATGTCAAGTTGTAATATCCCACTTCCAGTCAATCTGAGCCATATCAAGCCCAATCAGGCCAAGCTATGCCATGTCTAGTCAGGCTGAGCCTTGCCCAGACCACTCCAACTAATCGAGCTATGCAGAGTTCAGTCAGGCGGAGCCATACCAATTCCAGCTTGTCATGCCAAGCCAAATCGGACCAAGTCTAATCAGGCCTAGCATCATTGAGTCCACCTAATAGGCCAAACCATGCGAACCTGGTCCAAGCCAAGTCAACCCAAACTAAGCTAACCAAACCATGCAAAGTCGGTTACCGACAAGCCAGTTGGGCCCAGTTGCTACACCGAACTGATACGGACCGAAAAGTCCTACATCTATCCATGCCGGGAAAAACCAAGCCAATTCCAGAAGATGAATGAAGATGCAGCGGAGGATAGAAGAATCCAGGGGGAAAGTGAGCGGCTGGCTTCTATTTGTTGACTCCGTTGATTTGTCGTTTTCTACCAAGTGTTGTTCATCCTTGCACTTCTCCACCGTACTGATGAAGGCCGAGAGCCCAAAACACGTGTCTACGGTTAGCACTTTTCTCTGAGGGCTATATTCATTAAATTCCTTCTATATATATATATATATATATATATATATATATATATATATATATATATATATATATATATATCGATGCATCTTCTTCGGATTTACCCTATTTGTGAGCTAGGTGTCTTTTTCTAATCCCCTTTGACAATAAAGATATTTTATTTTTCCGAATGACGTCAACTTCTTTGCTGAGCGGCTTTATGTTTCCTGATGGCATGATGACCTTCGCACCCCGACTCCGACCCCGACCATGGATCCAACTCCGACCCCAACCCCAACCCGACCCCAACCTGCATGTATCACCAACAGAAGGAGCGTTCTTGTAGCATTCACAGTGTTGATATTTTGTATAAACGGATATATAAAAATTGAAGTTGAAGTACTTGTTTCATAAGTCGAAATAGCTCAGTTGGAAGAGCGATAGACTGAAGATCATGCATGATATACATGCAAGAACCTCGCATGATATACATGCTGACTTTTCATATTCACGTTCTCCAATATAAGTTGTATTGTTAGAGTCTCGCACCCTTCTGTATCTCATCCCATAACGAAGTTAGCTCCTAGTGCCCTTTTGTCATCAGAAAATACGTAATTATGTTTTTTGGCATCAAGACGAACCCATTGACACCGAAATTCCCCTTATCGCATCGAAATCGGTGGTCACTTCCGGTTTATGAGATTTTGGCGGATTTGAGAATAGTTCCATGCCGTGATTACTGATTGATATAGGGTCTTGTTATTTATATTTATTTTATATTTCATGTAATTCAAAGCATTCAAATCACGATTTATTTTTCTACGATGAAGTCGGAGGGCATGAATTCACAGTCTATGGGTGTTCTCCTTCCATTCGACACCCCACATTCTATGCCAGAACTAAAACTGAAATTAATTTTTTTTCAAATCGTTTCCAAGTGCCAAAATGGGTCAAATACATCGATTCACTTCAGCTCATTGGAAATCAGCTGAATCAAATACATTGACTTTTTTGGTACACCCTATATACAAAATGTATATGAATTCATGTATAACATGGTAATTTGAGCCACTCTTTATATTTGATATTTGTTTTTTCTTTCCAATGACCGTCAGCCATGTTTTTTTCTCTCTAATGAGAGGTGGTTATGTTTTCTTTCTCCAACAGGCAACCTTCTTTCCTCTCCAATGACAGGCGGCCATGTTTTTCCCGCAATGACAGGCGGTCATATTTTTTCTTGAACGTCGACCATAGTTTTTTCTAATGACAAGTGACACAAAGCGGCCATGTTTTTCCGATGACAGGCGGCCATGTTTTTCCTCGAATGATGTCAGCCATGTTTTTTTCTCTAACCAATGAGACACTCTCTATATACAAAATATGTGTGAATCCCCCTCTAAGAAGACGACACCAACCTATAAATAAGGTATACCTGTTTTTTTTTCTGAAATGGCATCCATGTTTAGGCGTCGACTATTTTTTTTTTCAATATGTTAGATAAGACGTCTATTTCCAATTATTCACGCAAATGAGACCTGTTTTCTTCTCTAAAATGGCATCCATATTCAAGCGTTAGGTTAGACGTCTATTTCAATCCTTCACTCGACGTGTCGATTCAGCGTCAATCTTTTCAATTTTACCAAATTTACGTAAATGCCGCGCCACGTGCCACAGAGCCCGTACCACAGTTCCACAGCCACCGTCACAGCAGGAGTTCAATCCTGAATACCATGGAAATTCGAGGTGGAAGAGGCCTGGCCAGGCAGCGACCGCTGAGCAGCCTTTTTTTTCCAGCGGGCAGCCATGTTTTTTTCCAAGCTCGATCATGTTTTTTTCTCCCCAATGAGGCATCCTATCATGCCTTCGCTCTGAACATTCTTATCCTCGAAAAGAATCTGGCCCAACTACGTCATAGGTGAACTCGCTCTATCGGGGTTTGACCTTAAAAGGTACAAAATCTTGCAAAATGGACCTTAGCGATTTCTTATGGGATTTACCAAAGAGAATGGTCCAGAACTCTCATAGCACCTCTACTCAATAATATACACGGTATCCCATGGAAAAATATCTCCTAAAATCTGCACGCTACTGTATTTTTGATAGCATTTTAGTCATAATCACACAATTTTCACATCTAACTTTCCTAATAACGGTGATAAAGGGTAATTTATAGTGAATGACTCGGGACCTACATCAAATTCAAATATTTCGAAAAGGAATCAACCGATGTAAGTAAAATGGTATATTTAAAACCGAAACAGCATCCAGTTAATACACGTTTTCCTCCAGACGACTAAAGTGTGGTCCCTGATGGCAGTATTTTTTTAACTGGAAAGAACACCACTCTAAAAAAATTGACCTTTCTCTTTTTTTTTTCTAAAACTTATTGATTTTTTCATTCAGGGTGTTCTGTGTTAAGCTGGAAGACAATAAAATAAACAAGGAACTGATTTGAAAAAAAAATTCACGATTGTAATATTTTTAAAATAATATCTCTTCTCATTTATCGTAAGAATGGTTCTATTAAGAAATGAGGTCATCATGTTCTTGGGCGTTTGTTAAACAACTGGGCAGAAAACATTTTTATCATACCAATTTTCAGTCGTTATTTCTAAATTCATATATATATATATATATATATATATATATGAAAGAGAGTAATATCGAGGGAACTGTTGAAAACAAAATGGAAGGAATTTAATGGACATAGCCCTCAGAGAAAAGTGCTAACCGTAGACACGTGTTTCGGGCTCTCGGCCCTCATCAGTACGGTGGAGAAGTGCAAGGATGAACAACACTTCGTAGAAAACGACAAATCAACGGAGTCAACAAACAGAAGCCAGCCGCTCATTTGTGATTTCGGTCAGCAGCCCTAATTCCAGGGCAACAACCAACGTCACCACGGAGGCAGCTATAGCTACCTGCGTGACATGCGAGTCCAGGAGTATAAATATGAAAGAGTAATATCGAGGGAACTGTTGAAAACAAAATGGAAGGAATTTAATGGACATAGCCCTCAGAGAAGGGTGCTGATGAGGGCCGAGAGCCCGAAACACGTGTCTACGGCTAGCACTTTTCTCTGAGGGGCGCATTAATTCCCTTTCCCTTGTTTAACAGTTCCCTCATATTATACTCCTGATTTGAATCCGAGATACTACACTGCCTATGACGTTGATTATTACCCTATCGAACCTGCGACCAGAACTAGGCGCTGGCTTCTGTTATTGACTCATTGTCGTTTTCTACGAGATGTTTCATCTCACTTCCACCATGATGAAGACGAAGCTACGTGCTACAGTTAGACTTTCTCTGAGACCATCATTAAATTCCTTCTATATATTATCGAAAAAGCATATATATATATATATATATATATATATATATATATATATATATATCTGAGGGCTATGTCCATTAAATTCCTTCCATTTTGTTTTCAACAGTCCCCTCCATATTACTCTCTTTTAATATATATATATATATATATATATATATATATATATATATATATATATATATATATATATATATATATATATATATATATTTTTCGATAATCACTCGAGCTGAATATTCTGGTCCCTTATAAGCACTAAAAAAAACAGATATCTCAAATCGATTCAATATTTCATCCTCACCTTGAAGAGAATTCCAATTCCTAGGTTCATGAACGGTTTGGTGAAGTCGATTACACTCTCCCTGGCATAATTTATTGTCATTGAGGCCACTGCAAGATCCGCTCTCTGAAAACCACAACGGAATCAGTTAATGATTGCTATACATGTATGACAAGTGAAACTAAGATACCCCTATCTAACTATACCATAAGACTGAAATAATAATCAGTGACTCATCTTAGCTCGATCGTTCAGTGTTGCAACCTCCGCGCCGCCGTCGACGAATATCAGTACAATCGCTAACCTCGACCACGAACTTTCGTCAAAATAGAGGATGCTTCAAATGCTCCGTAAGATCTATTGTACGGGCCGAAATGAATTTCACCGGTGCGCCTGTGTCCGCATTTGAAACAAAAGCGGCTATCGCTTTTAAAACAAGCGGGATACAATAGATGTTTATTGTAAAATATTATATTATTTTGCCGATCTCATTGTGTTGTTTCTGAACTAGTGACTGACGTCACTGACTATTATTCACGACGCATGGTATAGTCAGCTAAACTACCGTCCCATATATTTACACAATATACTTTATATAAGACTAAATATCAATTTCAACTTCAATACAGTTACTGAAATACATATCATACAAATGAACGTGAAGGATGAATATGGAATTGGGATATTTATATTATAATGATTCAATGTGTTGAATGTCCCGAATTTTCTTTATAGATTTTTGCAATCGTTTTTTGAATGTTTTGTTGTTATTTATACATTTTAATTCATCAGGGATGGTATTGTACAATTCCGGTGCTGAGTGCATTCTCTGTGTTGCGGCTTCGACCATCAGTGGTGGCACATATTGATTTTTTCCGGGTATTGTAGTTGTAGGTTGGTAGTTGATCGTGGTGCTTTGTCCTATGATATTTTATGCACGTGATGAAGAAGTATAATTGTTTCAGATCGAAGATTTTTGATTCAGAATAGAGTAAGTCGAATAAATATCTGGAATCTTGAAACATTAATTGTTTAAATCTTTTATGTATTATTTCAGATGTGTCTTCAAAGTCCCACCCCATGCCAGAATTCCATGTCATAAATGACTTTCGACTAGAAGATGGTATAATGTTTTCATTTGCCTAAAAGGTAAGTTGTCCTTGACATTCTTGATCTTATACAATAAACATCTCAATTTTTTTATTTCAAACTAATGTGAGGGTTCCATTTTAAATGGGAATCTATGATAACATATTTGATTTATTTTACAGATTTAATAGGTAACTGTTCATTATTCATTGTAATGTTCAGTTTGGCGAAATTTTGCAGAAAGTATTACTGCTGAATGGTAAATAATTTGTTTTTTCTGTGTTGATATTGAGTAATTTATATTCGAACCATGTTTCTATTGATTGGAAGTCGGACTCGGCTTTTTGCTTCAGATTTTCCCAGTTATCGGCCCTGTAGAAAATTGCTGTATCATCAGCAAATCCGGGAATTTCCCCACTGCTTTAAGTGAAAATAGTCCATCGATATAAATGTTAAATTTTTATTTCCTTGGTGTGTACCTTGTGGTAAACCATAGTCAATTGTTTCGATACCACTAACCACACCGTCAACACTCACAGCCTGGGTCCTCTCGCTTAAGTAGCTCTTGAACAGTTCTAGACAAATACCTCTCATACCAATGTCTTCCAATGAGTGTAAGAGTAGCTCGTGGCTAACGGTGTCAAATGCTTTCGACAAATCTATTGAAATGCATAGACATAGGCTGCTTTCATTCAGGGCTTCTGTTATTTTTGATGTTGGAGCAAGAATTGCATCTTGGGTTGACATACTTTCTCTGAATCCGAATTGATTATTGGAACTGACGTAAAGGTTGTTAAAAAAAGAGCTAATCTGTTTTTTAGAATTTCCTCGAATATTTTAGAGAGGTGGGTTATCAAATATGTTGGTCGGTAATTTCTGAGTATTTCCTTTTTTATGGGACTACCATTGTGTGTTTGAATGCCGATTTGTACTTTCCCACCTCCATACATAGATTGAAAATTTTGATTAATAGATCTTGGATATAGCTAGAAATTATCTTTATAGTTTCGGCTTTAATATTGTCAACACCTCTTTTATTTTTTATTGCCTGATTATATTTTGTATCTCGACTGACTCTACTGGGATGAGGGAGAAAGAATTAGGTATATGTAAACGGATTGGAATACAGTTGAGGTCTTTTTCGTCTTACATGATAGTTTCCATCATATTTCTGAGAATCTGGAATTAAATTCCTTTGCTAGAAGTTCTCTTCTTCTATTAATATCCCGCCGTCCTCAATTTCAATATAATCTATGGGGTTACGTGTTTTTTGTTTTACTTAATTCTCGTACTATTTCCCTTTTTTAGAATCGTTGTTATTTTCGATTTGTTCATTATAATGGTTGTATTTGTTTTTTTCAATGAGTACATTGACTTTATTCCTGTAATTTGTATACTCTCCTCTTAGTTGATCGTTATTAGGAGATTTTCGGAAAGTCCTATTCATTAGTAAGTTCTTGATTTTCGTATTATGGTTTTTGGATCGAGCTCATTTCAAATGCTTTATTAGAAATTTATTAATTTTCCGATCCTCTGGGCGGTACGGTTCCTTTCAGTTTATTCAACTCTTGAAAAATGCCTTTTATCTGGAGGTACGAAACAAATTCCACAATGATTGTCTTTTTTTCCAATACTATAGATATTGCAAAAAGTTGGAAAAAAAATCCACTTGCGACTGAAGAAATATTATGAGAAAGGACAGAATACGGAAAATGGAACGAAAACAGAAGATATATCTATAATGTGAAACTTTCATGGTGCACAGATATATTTTGCACTCGCCAAACCTAATGGAATTTGCATTCGGTTTTGCAGAACAAATTCTGGGATATATTTTCTCATTAGCTTTAATGGACTATCGCATAATACCTTTCTACTGCCGTGAAGTGAAAACTGTGAGTTAACTGTGAGTTACAAAGCTCATGCCTATATGGTGGCATGAGACGACATAGGACGGAAGGAACAGCTCGGCCCTCTGACGTCATATCAAATCCAATATACTCTGGTCAACCGAAACATATTTTGGATTTGGAGTTTAATATAAACTTGATCAGTACCAATCACATGCCAAGACGTGTTGTTGTGAGAATATCCATCTTCAACTAGGATGGCGGAACGCAGGGTGAATTAAGTCACAGAGAATAGCAATTTTATTCGTGAATAATTTCTTCATAAAAAAAATTTCATTCAAATGAGCTCTCTTTTTTATTAGAACATATAACTGAAGTTTTGGAACATTATGGGGGGCTCAATCATGTCAGTTATAGGTTGAGAATTTCAAAATGTCTGAAACGGTAGACTACCCGAAGTTCTGAAACAGCGGAGAACGTTATGTAGGCATAATATGGGCCAAACCATGTGGGCCCCGCCTGGAGGATGTTCAGCAGCCTCTGGAGAATTTCACTGAGATCAGAAACACAAGTAATGACATTATGAGGGCCGTATTGGAGCTCAGTCATTCATAGAAAAATTGTGGTTGTAGGTTTGGAACTTCATTAATGTTTATTATTATTTTTATTATATTATCATTATTATTATTATTATCATTATCATTATCATTATCATTATCATTATCGTTATCTTATCGTTATCGTTATCGTTATCGTTATCGTTATCGTTATCGTTATCGTTATCGTTATCGTTATCGTTATCGTTATCGTTATCGTTATCGTTATCGTTATCGTTATCGTTATCGTTATCGTTATCGTTATCGTTATCGTTATCGTTATCGTTATCGTTATCGTTATCGTTATCGTTATCGTTATCGTTATCGTTATCGTTATCGTTATCGTTATCGTTATCGTTATCGTTATCGTTATCGTTATCGTTATCGTTATCGTTATCGTTATCGTTATCGTTATCGTTATCGTTATCGTTATCGTTATCGTTATCGTTATCGTTATCGTTATCGTTATCGTTATCGTTATCGTTATCGTTATCGTTATCGTTATCGTTATCGTTATCGTTATCGTATCGTCATCGTCATCGTCATCGTC